>MU671400.1:4735-32387 GCA_026770625.1 Nicotiana glauca | reverse complement strand
TTCTATCATAAGCTTTAGCCATATCAAGTTTGATGATCACATTCCCACCTTTGTTATTTTTTGAAATATTTTGATTAATTTCTTGAGCTAGTAACACATTTTCATAAATTAGTCTATCCTTCACGAATCCACTTTGATTAGGAGAGACTAGTTTATGTAACAAGGAGTTTAATCTTAAAGCGAGTATTTTGGAAATGATTTTATTAGAAAAATTAGATAAACTAATTGGTCTAAAATCAGAGAAACTAGACGGGGAGTCAAATTTTTGAATCAAAACTAAACAAGTGTGGGAGAAAAACTTAGTCAAACCTTTGCCTTTAAATACCTCTGTCACAAACGCAACAACCTCCTTTCCGATGATTTCCCAGCAGCTTTGNTTCTATCATAAGCTTTAGCCATATCAAGTTTGATGATCACATTCCCACCTTTGTTATTTTTTGAAATATTTTGATTAATTTCTTGAGCTAGTAACACATTTTCATAAATTAGTCTATCCTTCACGAATCCACTTTGATTAGGAGAGACTAGTTTATGTAACAAGGAGTTTAATCTTAAAGCGAGTATTTTGGAAATGATTTTATTAGAAAAATTAGATAAACTAATAGGTCTAAAATCAGAGAAACTAGACGGGGAGTCAATTTTTGGAATCAAAACTAAACAAGTGTGGGAGAAAAACTTAGTCAAACCTTTGCCTTTAAATACCTCTGTCACAAACGCAACAACCTCCTTTCCGATGATTTCCCAGCAGCTTTGATAGAAGGCTTCATTGTATCCGTCTGGGCCAGCCGTGCTTTCCCCACTAAGGCTCATTACAGCTTTTCTGATTTCCTCTTCATCAGGCATCTGATTTAGATAGTTGTTTTCCTGATCTGTGATGCAATTTGGTATGCATTCCAAAATTTTAGGATTGAACTTTGGCTTTGGGAGGTTGAACTGAGCTTTGAAATGTCTGACGCCTGCTTTCTGAATTTTCTCATCACCCGTTATCCAATTGCCCTTGTGGTTCTTGATTCTATTTACCTGTTGTTTTCTTCTCTTTTCCCTGAGCATGCAATGAAAATACCTGGTATTCTTGTCTCCATCTTCAAACCATTTAACTCTTGATTTCTGTTTGAAAATGGATTCTTGAATGCCAAGCCATCTAGTATATTCCGCATGAGCCCTGTTTAACTCTTCTCTACTAATATTCGAGTTGTCCTCAATATCCTTCTCTTTTAAGATTTGAATTTTCTCTTCTCAGTTGTTAACTGCTTCATGAACATCCCCAATGTCCTCCCTAGACCATTGCGTTAACCTTTTACTAAGAGTTTTTAACTTAGTTTGCAACACCCACATAGGGTTACCTTTAACATTGTCACTCCAACTATCCCTAACAATATTGAGAAAACCCGGCATACTGGTCCAACAACTAAGGAACCTGAAGTACCTGATACAATTGTTAGGAGATGATAAGTTTTTCATAAGCAGAGGTCTATGGTCAGAACCTGTTCTTGCCATATGATGAATAGAGCTGCCTATGTTGTTCGTTATCTAGTTATGTTGATGGTGATTAAAAGGTAGATCTAAATAATCCTTCTGATGGACGCTTTCTTCAGTTATGATAGATCTACACGATATAGTTCATAGTTGTTGATTTTTGGAATGAAAACCAAAGGATTTTCCTTTTTCAAAAATCTAATTTTTGATTGAAAATCAGAACACTACTTCAATATGTTTGGATTTACGTTTTCTGCTTTCATTTAAGATTCACTGTTTTGCAATTATTGGACTCTTATTCTCATAATGTTTGATAATGATACCAAACATTGACGTTGGACATTTTTTTTTTTTGATATGGTATTTAATGGGTAACTAAATCACTATATTGTGATAATATAGCATTTAGATGTGTTGATAGCAACTCGTTTGCCTTTGGTTATACTGTTTTTATATATTATTTTATTAAGTCCATGACTATGCTTAATATTCAGAAATTTTCCTTTTCATACTTTTACCAAATCTGTTTTGCCTTTGTTTTTAAGTTATGAGAAAGGGAATAATTAGATGTTTAAACAGAAACATGTTTTACTACTTTACTGTCGTTTTGAGTTCTTATAATATAGCATCGTGCTTATATCCAGTATACCTTTTGAAGCTATCTACATTATGCTTCAGTTGATTATTGAGGTTAATTATTCTTAAATTTAATTTGAGTTTTTTTTTATGTCATGTATTTAGGAGTGGCCACAGTATCTTGAGTACTTAATATAAAAGAAATTAAGTTATTTAATCCGATAAAGTTAAGTGATAATGACATCTATTTAGTCCAATTATCTCATTAAAATGGTAACTCGGCCCTACATGGAGGTAACAATTTTAGTGAGATTAATTGAAATGAGATAGTAAACCTTTAAGTTAAAAATTATCTTATGCCCACAGGTATGGATTAATTTCTAAGTGTTTTCGTGTACTAGTCTAATAAAGTAAAGTAAAACCTATGCATGGTTGCAACTTCTGCCCACAGGTGGGTCTAGGGTTTACTTAGAATCAGTATTTTATGCGATTCACCTTTTGATGGATTGTGCTTTATAGCTTATGTATGTGTATTCTTGTTATGCAGCCTTTATAGTGTTTCCTACCGCTATTTTTAATAAGAATGCTTGAATACCAATGCTTTCGGGTGACAATTATGCTGAATAAAAGGAGGAAGTTCTTCTCACTTTAGGGTGCTCGGATTTGGATCTGGCACTTCATGAGGAAGAACCACCTATTCCTACGGAATCAAGTGCGCCAGCGGCTAAGGCTAATTATAAGCGGTGGGAGTGATCCAATCTCTTAAGTTTAATGCTCATAAAAGTCCATATAAGCCAAAACATTAGAGGTTCTATCCCTAATAGATATAAGGTCAAAGAAACTAATGAACAACTCGTAAGCTCTGACAAGACATTGTCCAACACCCTTATGAAGAGGCTCTCAAGTAAGACTTTTGACAGAAATTGTATAGTGCGCAAGCACATTATGCAGATGAGATATATTGCTGCTAATCTCAAGTCCCTTGAGGTAGATATGTCTGAATAATTTCTTGTGCATTTCATTCTCAACTCCCTTCCTGCGAAATATGATCCCTTTAAGATTTTTTACAACACACATAAGGATAAATGGTCAATCAATGAACTTTTGACCATGTGTGTTCATGAAGAAGAGAGTTGAAATATGAGACACCTGAAAGTATTAATATGGTGACTCATGGTAAGACAAATGTAAAAAATGCAAAATTATTCTCATGAAGAAGAAAAGTACCTTTGACAAAGATGCTTGCCATTTCAGTAAGAAGAAGGGACACTAGAAGAAGGATTGCCCGAAATATAAGAAATGACTTGAGAAGAAAACTAATATTACCTTTGTATGTTATCAATTTATTTTTACTGATGTTTCTGATGATACACGATGGATTGATTCTGGTGCTACAATTCACATTGCCAAAATCATGCAGGGCTTTCTGACTTAGAGGAAGCCGATAGGAAGTGAACACTACATCTATTCTAGCAATAGGTCGCGTTCACGTGTGGAAGGCGTGCAGACTTATAGGCTCATTTTGAAGGATGATTTTCACTTAGACTTAGAAAATATTTTTTATGTTCAGAATATTCTAGAAATTTAATTTCTCTTTCAATAAAATCGATTGCTCGATATGATTTGAATTTTAATTATCCTTCTGTGAAACTTTTGAAAGATAATAAAGTTATTGGTTTTGGATATCTAAATGGAAATTTTGTATAAATTTGAGCTACACCCCGTATTTGAATGCAATGTTTTAACTTTTCATGACACATAAAGTGGTACTAAGCGTTGTATTACGAATGATAACTCATCAAGTCTTTGGCATAAGATAGACATCTCTTTTGATAGAGTCAAAAGGTTGGTTAATGATGGAGTTCTAAAAGTTTTTGAGTTTTCTGACTTTGCGACTTGTGTGGACTGCATAAAAGGTAAGAAGATCAACAAATCAATTAAAGTTGCCAAAAGGAGTTCTCAACTTATCTGAGATTATCCGTACATGATGTCTTATACTTCAAACCACACAAGAGGGAGGAGGGTGATTTACGTGGTACCTAATTTTTCACTTAACCTGATTATAGAAGGACTTGGTTCTTTTATGTGTTCCAACTACTACTGTTGCGGAATAATAAATTCAAAAATTAAAGAATACAAATATTTTACGTGGAAAACACCTAGCTCAAAAGGTGAAAAAATCACGACTTACTTTCAAGTAGGATTTTCCCAAACCATCCACTAAAATTACTGAGCCAAATATTGTATTTAAAAAAACTCTTTTGTAAACCTAGGATTAACTTTAATCTCGTTGTAGCACACAGCCGCAACTATTGCGATAACTTCAAGTTAACTCTAACTTGAAAACTCTGAGTACCTAATACAATTGCTTCTAGATAAGCTTAAAGGTACAATATGAAAACCACCTACTACAATTGAACTAGAATAAAATACAGACACTTGGAAATGGTTCTTCTATCTGGTTCAACTAGCTTCAGGTTTGCACGCTTGAATCACATACGAATTGCTTGTGAAATTTCCTTGCTATTGTGCTCTCAATTTATGTTTAAATTCTTCTTATGTATGTTACCTGTAAAAGAGAACAACATTGATATTTATAGAGTTAGTAATTAGAGATTGACTAGAATTATGATGCTACTCTTCCATGGTAGAAGAGTTCTAGTTGAACTCATCCTCTAACTCTATCCTTCTCGTAAGCAGTGTTCTCTTTGTGTAAGGAGTCTTTCTAATATCCAATATGCAACATTTTTTATCATGATCAGGAGATATCACTTCTAGTAAGTTAGGTTTATCTCCTTTACGTGCATCTCACATGCTTGAGTTGATCATATCTGTGCCTCACAAGGATGGACCTGGTCCATGTCAGAGTTCCTTTGTAAGCCTTCAAACCTCACCTTTACTTGTGCCAAAAAATTTTTCGCTTTTGATGATGACAAACTTTATGCTCTCCACTCACTTAGGCCCTGTCAAAACTCATCTTATTCATCAATGCAAAGTTAGAATTTTTTTACTTATTATCAATGATAAGGTTCATTAGGTTATAAGCATCACTTATTCAGAATATAAAGCACAATATCCCTTCCCCTTTTGGCATCATCGAAAATTTGCGTAAACACAATGTGATTTCCAGAATTTTAACAACTGGGGCAACTGGAAGTTTAATCATTGATTAATCATCAGTAATCAACCAAACATATTCAAACTATCACGAAATATAAATAATCAACAAGAGCAAAAATAGTAAACTTTATTGATAGGGAATATGATTCTACCACAATCCATAAAAAGAAAAAAAAATAGTCAAAACATGAGCAAAATAAGAAAAATCCCTAATCTGGGTCACTGAAAGGTCTAGACAAGGTTCAGGAAATAAAGGCTAAAGATCTTAAGTCTTGGAAGAGCTGGAGGGTTGGGTTTTGGCTTGGAGAAGGTGCAACATATTTTGAAGAATGCCATCATTCTTCTCCTTATCCTTTGTGAGCTAAGTTCTGAGAGCATCTCTCCCAGATTCCACCTCTGCTAAACAAGCCTTCATCCTAGCTATCTCAGCATCCTTTGCCCCACTCTCATGCACTAGAGCTCTAACCTTGCTATTGATAGGTTTCTTTTTAGATAAAACAGGATCATTGGGAATGGCATTGACCTCATAGTCAGAAGCAATCAAAGTTTTGATCCCAAAATGGTCTTTGCTTGTGGCCATCTCCCACTTCTTCAGTGGCACCTTGCAACGATCTAGAACAATAGTCAAAATTAACCCATAAGGGGTGGCATAGGCCTTGGAGCCATTGATAACCCTGTCTAGTAGCTTGATAATAAATGCAGGTCAGTTGATCTGCCTGCCACTTTCAAGACACTCCATCAACACTAAGTCCATGTAGTTAGCAATGTGTCTTCTTTCCTGCCTAGGCAGCAGACACTTGTTGACAAATTCAAACAACACCTTGTGGCATGGCTTCATTTCACTTTTATACACGACCTTGGCTTCATTCACATCTAGGACATCAAAAAACCTTCTAGTGATAGCAAGGGCAGCAGGAAGGGAGTCCATACTTGGCCATTTTTGCCTTGTGTAGTCATCATACCCTTTAGAAGGGATGTCAAGGATCTCACCCAGCTTCTTTGCATCAAATGTCACTTGAACTCCTTTCACTTGACTGGTAACTCTGTCATCCTTGACCTTTGCATTTTCCATGAACTCAATAATCTCAGTCATGGCCAGCCTACCATCCAGCTGAAGGACCATGTACTTGCAACCCTGAGCAACAAGAGCATCAACTAATCGAACCATCCATGGTTCTTCCAAATCCTTCAGAAGTATACCCTTCAAAATGTTTCGTTTACCAAATTTGGCCAACTTGTCTTGTTCAGCATCAGATTCACTCTCTTCTTCACCACTCCGTTCCTCCTTCTCAGTAATTTGAACTTGCCTGGTTTTCACAGCAGACCTTGTCCTCTTGGCCAATAAAAGTTCAGCGGTCTTAGACACAGCTGAAGACTTCTTGGAAGAATTCTTGGTCTTTTTGGGCTTGCGGGTCTGAACCTTCACAGTTGTGTGTTCTTCCTAATGGACCTATTCCATCTCATCTACATCAACAACCTTAGCAGGCTCTGCAACCTTAGTTTCCCCTTTATCCATTCTCTTCTTCTTGCTTTCTGCCATAGCTTTTTGTAACTTATTCTCACTCTGCTTCACCTTGCTTTTAGTGGCCCTTACCTTCAGTAGGGTAATCTCACTAGTTGTTGGAGAAACAACATTTATTTTCTTGGCAATTTTAGCAGTGCTGGGGGTATTTGGTGTTGGGGTTCTCCTTTTCTTGGGGTTATAACTAGCACCACTTTCTTCAGTAGGTCTGATAGGGTCTCTTTAATAGATGAACCACGTTCATCTTCATGTGAATTTAGATTAACCAACCCTTCAGCAACTTCCCCTGATCCACTTCCCCTTGTTTTCTTGCTACTTTCTACTATAATTTTGTCCTCAGCCCCACATATAGTTGGTCTAATTATTTTAAATGTGGGTGAAAAATCAGCCACTTCTAACCCTGTTCCCCTCAGATCACTACTCACACCCTCACTCTCATTGTATTTTTACCTCCTCTCCTTCTTGACTTAGGTGTTTCCACATTCACAATAGACCCAACAAGAATGAACCTATTATCTAAATTTTTTACTAAAATAGAGCGTACCTCAAAAGGGGGATTTTTAACCTTCTCAGAATCAGAAGACCCTGTTCCTTCCCCCTCATTCGCAGATTTGAAGGAATCATCTGAGTTTTTAGAGTCTTGTGCCTGGCTAACCTTCAATTATGCATTCAGTTTCTTAGAGAATGCACCTGTAGCCACAATTTTGCGAGCAAGCATCTTTACTCACCTTCTTCTAGGTTGGGGGTTGTGTTGGGTTGATGAGGTATGGATGAATCAGATAGGGTAGGTTTTGGAAGAGAGAAGAATAGAGAGCAGAAGAAATTTGATGGTTTTAGAATTATGAGAATGGCAGTGATGGTGAAGATGGTTTTTAAAGAGAGAGGGTTAATTAATGACTAACGGTAGCTTTTTGTAGTCAATTAGAAGTCCAATCAACCTGAAATTTCAGGTTGAATGAGCGGTTAAGCTTCTCTAGAGTTTAGGCATTTTGTGCAGTAAGAATTCTAATAGAGACGGAACTGGTTCAAATTTATAAGGATAGGTTTTTCTGAGGTTTTTGATCATAGGTAGGATTCTATCATGAATTAAATATTAATATTTTTAATTGTGCAGAGTGTAGAAAACATACCTCGTTATTCAGATGAACCAGGTTCTTCGCTAAGAATCCTCTTGATCATGCCTCAATTTACCAAAATAGAAATTTTTTGTTAGAGATAAGTGAGTCATATCAACACATGTCATAGGAGTATACTATTTACAGTATAAAACTGAGCAAAAATTAATCTAGATATTTACACAAGTTCCAGATTTCCTAACCAATTTTTTTTCAATATTTTTTTTCCTTGTGCATTCTGAACTGGTTTCATTAGATGATCTTACTCATCCCTAGTTCTAACTTTTTCCTTTGAAAGTTTTCTTGACACAATGGTTTTGTAAAAATGTCAGCAATTTGCTTATGAGTAGCATAAAATTCTATTGTGATCAATTCTTTCTCATAGTTGTTCCTTAGGAAATGATGTCTAACATCTATGTGCTTAGTTCTCTTATGAGGAACCGGGTTCTTAGGTACACTAATAGCACTAGTGTTATCATAAAAATTAGGATGCAACCAACTTTAATACCAAAATCCATCAGCTGCTGTTTAATCCATACCAATTGAGCACAACAAGAGGCAGCAGCAATATACTCAGCTTCATCAGTAGATAGTGCCATTGAATTTTGCTTTTTAGTGGCCCATGACACCATACATGAATCAAGAAATTGAGCCATACCTGAGGTGCTTTTCCTGTCCATAAGGAAACATGCATAGTCAACATCAGCATATCCCATTAGATTAAAGTTACTACCTTTTGGATACCAAAGGCAAAGGTCAGTAGTGCCTTTCAAGTATATCAATATCCTCTTGACATCATTCAAGTGGGATTCCTTAGGATTTTCTTGAAATCGAGCACAAAGCCCTACACTAAAGACAATGTCAGGTCTGCTAGCAGTAAGATACAAAAGTGAACCAATAATACCCCTATACAACTTCTGATCAACAGATGAACCAGGTTCATCTATGTTTAATTTAGTAGGTGTTGCAATAGGAGTGTGTATTTCATTTGATTCGTCCATTTTAAACTTCTTAATCAACTCTTTTGCATATTTCTACTGATGGATCATGGTTCTATTTGAGTTTTGTTTGATCTGTAGGCCTAAGAAAAAGTTGAGCTCCCCCATCATACTCATTTCAAATTCACTCCCCATTAATTTAGCAAATTCCATACTAAGTTTTTCAATGGTCTCCCCAAATATTATGTTATCAACATATATTTGTACCACTATTAGATTCTTACCTTTTTCCCTCAAGTATAGAGTACTATCAATCTTACCTCTCTTATAGCCATGTTCAAGCAGGAATTTTGATAGTCGTTCATACATGCTCTAGGAGCCTTCTTTCCATAGTGTGCCTTGTCTTCTTTCCATAGTGTGCCTTGTCCAGTTTATATACATGATCTGGACATTCCTTGCTTGCAAACCCTAGAGGATGTTTGACAAATACTTCTTCCTTTAAGTAGCCATTTAGGAAAGCACTTTTCATATCCATCTGTTGGAGAGTAAATTCCATGTGTGTTGCAAAGGCTATGAGGAGTCTTATTGCTTCCAATTTTGCAACTGGAGCAAAGGTCTCATCATAGTCTATGCCCTCCTCTTGGATATAACCTTGAACCACCAACCTTGCCTTGTTTCTTGCAACAGTTCCATCTTCATAAAGTTTTTTCTGAAGACCCATTTAGTGCCAATTACTGATCTGTCCTTGGGTTTTGTAACTAGATGCCAAACTTGACTTCTTTCAAAGAGATTGAGTTCATCTTGTATTGAATTTACCCAGTCTACATCCTGGCAAGGCTCAGAAACATTTTTAGGTTCAATAAGAGATAAGAAAGCATCAAAAGCACACAAATTCTTTAATTGAGATCAGGGCTTACAACCAACTTGTTTCTGTTTGTTTTTTCTCCCATGTTTTGTTGCTGAGGAACACGCTCATGGACAGGTTCCATTTGGCAATTAGATTCAGTTCTTCTTTGTTCAATTCCCCCTATCAGGTTGCCTTGGATGGAAGAACATGTTCCTTCTTCTGGTGCAGCTTCAGCTTGGGCTATGACTTCACTTAATTCTTTTTCCAACCCAATAGCTTCATCTTCATGTTCCTATCTCTCAGAAAGAATGTTAGTTTTATCATAAACTATATGTACACTTTCTTCTACATGCACGGTTCTTTTGTTGTACACTTTATGATCTTTACTATATGAAGAATATCCCAAGAATACTCCCTCATCACTTCTGGGATCAAACTTACCTAGGGAGTCCTTTCCATTATTGTGCACAAAGCACTTTCATCGAAATGCCCTTAGATGGTATATATTAGGCTTTTTCCTTTTAAGTAATTCATAGGGAGTCTTCTCTACAAGAGGTATGTCATGTACCTATTAATAATGTAACATGTAGTGTTTAGAGCTTCTGCCCAGAAGCTATGGGGCAGTTTACTAGAAAAAAACATAGCCCTACCCATATCTTCAAGAGTCCTATTCTTTCTTTCAAATACTCCATTTTGTTGTGGAGTCGTAGGGCAGAAAAATTATGATCTATGCCATGTTCATCGCAAAATTCAGCAAACTTAGCATTTTCAAATTCAGTTCCATGATCAGACCTAATTGATGCACATTGATTACCGAGTTGTTTCTGAGTTTTTCTAACAAAGGTAGTAAACATGTTAAATACATCATCTTTGGATGTTAAAAATAGTGTCCAAGTAAACCTAGAGTAGTCATCAACAAGAACCATCACATATTTTTTACCACCTTTGCTTAATGTTCTCATTGGACCACAGAGATCCATATGAACCAGTTCCATCGACCTGGTAGTGCTTACCACTTTCTTGCTTTTAAAATAGGATCTTACCTGCTTCCCCCTTGAACAAGCCTCACAAACTTTGTCTTCCTTAAACTTGATGTTAGGTACCCCTATCACCAAGCCCTTGGAGACTAATTTGTTGAGTTGACTTAGACTTGCATGTCCAAGTCTTTTGTGTCAAGGGAGGGGATCATTGTCCAACACACTTAAGAGAGTGATTTCATTTTCTAAAAGAGTGCACAAATCTACAATGTATATATATTGTTTACTCCTTTTCCCTGCAAAAATAATCTTGTCAATAGTAAGATTTATCACAAAACATTTGGTAGAGGTGAATGCTACCAAGTTACCTCTGTCACACAGTTCTGATACACTGATTAGGATAGATTTCAAGCCATCTACTAAGTAGACATTCTCAATGGAATGTGAGTCTGTCTTACTAACATTTCCAACCCCAACGTGTAATGACCTGGTTGGTCATTTTAATAATTACTCACTGATCCCCTATTAACTACTTTCCTCGTGTTTGTTTCTGCTATTTTGAGTTGTCGAGAAGAATTATTTGGAGTTTCGGAGAGTTTTGGGACACTTAGTCCCTAAATGAGAGCTTAAGTTTTAAAAATTTGACCGTAGTTGAAATAGTATGAAGACAAACTCGGAATGGAATTTCGATGGCTCTGTAACCTCCGTTGGATGATTTCAGGTTTAGGAGCGGGTTCGGATTGTGTTTTGGAGGTCCGTAGATAATTTGGGCTTGAAATGACGAAAGTTGAATTTTTGAAGTTTTCGGTTCGATAGTGAAATTTTGATTCAAGGTTTGGAATGGAATTACAGAAGTTGAAGTAGTAGCTCCGTAGGGTTGAATGTGATGTGTTTGCAAAATTTGAGGTCATTCGGACAAGGTTTGATTGACTTTTTGATCAAAACTATAATTTGTGTGTTTTTGAAGTTCTTAGGCTTGAATCCGATGCGAATTGGTTGATTCGACATTTTTTGTTGTTTTTGGAATATTTGTATAAGTTTAGATAGTGGTATATGACTTATTTGTGCTTTTGGTTGAGGTCCCGGGGGCCTCGGGATGATTTCGGATGTTTGACGAAAAGGTTTGGAGTTGAGAGTTGCAGCTAAAGCTACAAGTCTGCTGTCATAACCGCACCTGCGGTATGGGGACTGTAGAAGTGGTCCAGCAACCGCAGAAGCAGTTTGAGGAAGAAAGGAAATGGACTGCAGATGCGGTCATGGCACCGCAGAAGCGGCACTGTATCTGCTGTAAAGCAGTCGCAGGTGCGGAAGTTCCCCTTTAATGAAATATCATAAATGCTGTGAGTTTTTTGAAGAGAAGATCATTGGGTAAGAATTCCTTATCACTTTATAGTTGTATTCCACTAACTATTGTTAGTTTTATCATTTAATTTCGGATTGGAAATGAAAATTGGGGAAAAATTGGAAGAAAGTTCTTAGACCTAGAATTCAAATTTTGATTGGGAATTTGACCTTGAATTTGGATAATTAAGGTATGCATGGACATGTGAGGGTATGAGGATTCTGAAAATATAAATTTTACCCAATTCCGAGACTTGGGCCCGACGGGGCATTTTGGTCATTTTACCTAATTTTGCTTATTAGCTTAGAATTTATTTGTAGAATAAGTTACTTGAAGTGTTATTTACATTATGCAATTGAATTGAATAGATTCGGGCCATTTGGAGTTGAGTACTCATTGCAAGAGCGTGGTTTTTGGCTGATTTTGAGCTAGTTCGAGGTAAGTGGCTTGCCTAACCTTGTGTCGGGAACATTCCCCTTAGGATTGGTATTGTGATAAATGAAATTCCTTGTACATGAGGTGACGAGTGTGTACGTGTGGGATACATTCCCCTTAGGATTGGTTTTTCTTTTTCCTGCTTACACTACATGGAATTTAAGCATGTTGTTAGCTTAGAGAAGCATGTCTAATTGACTTAATTGCCTTATTTGCTTAAACTGCCTTATTTGTATTATGTAAAGCATGCTAGGTTAGAATTACCTTATTTACCTTGGTAAGAAGTTGAGTTTAATTGAGTATCCTTTGTGTTATTGCTGTGTGTTTTACTTTAGGAGTACAGGATGGCATCCCGGGAGATCCCCTATATGTATTGTTGATTTGAACTGAAATGCGGGATACCGAGAGATCCCCAACACGTATATTGAGGATATCAAAAGTTCCTCGAGATACTAAGAGATCCTCAACACGTATATTGAGGATACCAAGAGATCCTCGGGATACCGAGAGATCCCTAGCATATATTGAGGATACCAAGAGATCCTCGGGATACCAAGAGATGTGTGGCATATATTGAGGATACTAAGAGATCCTCGAGATATTGAGAGATCCTCGGTTATTATCTTTGTGAAGAGTGGTATTCCTTGTAATTATTTTTGTCTCTGTTTCAGTTGTTGTTATCCTTATTATCCTGTATTAATTCTTAATGTTAGTTTTCAATTGTGATGTTTTATCTTATATTGTTATACCTTATATTTCATTTTAATATCAGTAGGGCCCTGACCTTCCTCGTCACTACCCAATAGAGGTTAAGCTTGGCACTTATTGAGTACCGCGGTGGTGTACTCATGCCCTTTCTACGCATGATTTTTTCTTGTAGATCTAGGTACCTCCACTCAGACTTATCACGCGCGAGACGAGTCGCTTGTAGATACTCCAGCATATATCTGCCGCGTCCACAGTCTGAAGAGTCACTTTTCTACTCTCCCTTTAAGTATTAGCCCTTCTGTATTTTCTTTTCTTTGTTAGATATTCTGTAGTTAGATACTTGTACACATTCAAAAGCTTGTGTTCATGAGATTCCAGGCTTTGGGAAATGTGATTAGTTTTGATAGTTGATATTGTGTATGCCGAGCAGTATTTTAGATATTTCGGCTATTATTTTACTATTTCGGCTTTCAAATATTTCTTCCGCAATTTTTGTTTATTTTTCGCATTGTTAGGCTTACCTAGTCGTTGAGACTAGGTGCCATCATGATGGTTCACGGAGGGTGAACTGGGATCGTGACAAGTTGGTATCAGAGCTCTGGGTTCATAGGAGTTATGAATCACAAGCCAGTTTATTAGAGTCTCGATGAGCGGTACAGAGACGTTTGTACTTATCTATGAGAGGCTATGTAACTATTAGGAAATTCTACTTCATTTGATTCTTGTCGTGCAAGATTTTTATATCATAATTCTAAACTCCTATCTTCTATTCTCTCACAGATGGTGAGAACACGTGCTACCTGAGAAGATCAGGCACCCGTGCCACCTACTCCAGCCGTCAGAGGCCGAGGCCGGGGTAGAGGTAGAGGCGCGCATGTGGTGAAACTAGAGCATCTGTACGAGCTGCCATTGAAGAGCCACCAACAGTGCCAGTCATAGCCCAGGCACCCGATACGCCTACTGCTACTACCACAGCAGCATTTCAGGAGACTCTAGCACAGTTCATGAGCATGTACACCATTTTGGTTCAGGCAGGGTTGCTTCGCCTTACTGTAGCTACATTCGAGGCAGGGGAAGGAGCACATACTCCTGCCTCCAACACTCCTCAGCAGTGAGTGCATGTTGATCAGGTCCCAGATATTATTCCGGTACAACCTATAGTTCCAGATCAGCCCGAGGATAGGGCAATGGCTTCCGAGGAGGAGCAACGGAGGCTTGAGAGGTTCAAGAAGTATAAGCCTCCTGTATTCAGTGGTCTAGCATCAGAGGATACTCTGGGTTTCTAGATGAGTGCCACCATATTCTTCGTATCATGGGTATTTCAGGATCGAGCGGGGTTATCTTCACTACCTTCAAGCTTCGAGGAGCCGCCTATGAGTGGTGGCATACTTATGAATTAGGCAGTCCAAATGAGTTAGTTTCACTAACTTGTACTCAGTTTTTAGATATGTTCCTGAGAGAGTATGTTTCTAAGAGCCTCGAGGATGCATAGCACACAGAGTTTGAGCATTTGTGTTAGGGTTCTATGACTATCTCAGAGTATGTTGTCTGTTACACTAGCTTGGCTAGACATACCCCAGCCTTGGTTTCTACTGTTCATGAGAGGGTTCGCCCATTTATTGTGGGGCTTATTCCCAGCATCAGGTCTAGCATGGCTCGTGAGTTGGAGATGGATATTTCTTATTAGCAGGTGGTGAGAATTGCTAGGAGTATTAAGGCTATGCATGCTAAGGAGAGAGAGGAGAGGGAGGCCAAGAGGTCTCGAGAGTCGAGCCATTATTTTGGTGCTCGTGCCCCAATTGTAGGTCGTCATAGTAGGGGTTACATGAGCCGCCCTATTCATTCAGCTCTTCCAGTATCTAGTGGTATTATAGCTCCTCCTAGGCCTTAGGAGCATTATTATGCACCTCTAGTATCTAGTGTGCCTCCTGCGCTGGGTGCTTTCAGAGGTCAATCCACTAGACCTGGCCCGAGCTAGTCACAGCTTTCACGTCCTCCTAGATCTTGTTTTGAGTGTGGTGATACACTCCATGTGGTGAGGGATTTCCCTAGATTTGTGAGGGGTACATCCCCACAGACTTCTCATCCACAGCACGCTTCGCATAGTTTTCAGGCTATGATCACATCACCAGTTGCTACCCCACCTGCTCAGCCAGCCAGAGGTGGAGGTCAGGGAGGTAGAGTTCGCCCTCGATGGGGAGGCCAGTCCAGATACTATGCCCTTCCTGCCTGTACCAAGGCTATTTCCTCCAATTCTATCATCACAAGTATTTTCCTGGTTTGTCACAGCGACGCATTGATTCTATTCGATCCAGGATCCACTTATTCTCATGTCTTTTCTCATTTTTCTCCGCATTTGGGTGTATCTCGAGATTCTTTGAGTTCCCATGTTTATATTTCTACTTGTGTGGGAGATTATCTTGTTATAGACCGCATTTATCGGTCGTGTTTGGTTGTTCTTAGTGGTTTTGAGACCAGAGCCAATTTAGTGTTGCTTAGCATGGATGATTTTGATATTATCTTGGGCGTGGACTGGTTGTTTCCCCATTATGCTATTCTTGATTGTCACACCAAAATTGTGACGCTGGCTATGCCAGGTGTACCGTGTTTTGAGTGAAGGGGTGCTTTAGATCACACTCCAAGTAGAGTTATTTCTTTCCTTAAGGCTCAACGTATGGTTGAGAAGGGGTATGATGCGTATTTAGCTTATGTGAGAGGTATCAGTATTGATACCCCTTCTGTAGATTCAGCCCTAGTAGTACGAGATTTTTTCTAGCCAACCTTCTAGGCATGCCGCCCTATAGAGATATTGATTATTGCATTGATCTTTTGTCGGGCACTCAGCCCATTTCTATTCCTCCGTATCATAGGTCTCCTCCTGAGTTGAAGGAGTTAAAGGATCAATTACAGGAATTTCTTAATAAGGGTTTTATTAGGCTCAGTGTATCACCTTGGGGTGCTCATGTCTTGTTTGTGAAGAAGAAGGATGGTTCTATGCATATGTTCATTTATTATCAAAAGTTGAATAAAGTTACAGTGAAGAACCGTTATCCTTTGCCTCGTATCGATGATTTGTTTGACAAGCTACAGGGTGTACAAGTGTTTTCTAAGATTGACTTGCATTCATGGTACCATCAGCTGAAGATTCGTGAGCCAGATATTCCGAAGACTACTTTCAAGACTCGGTATGGTCGTTACGAGATCCTTGTTATGTCATTTGGGATGACTAATGCCTCAGCAACCTTTATGCATTTTATGCACAGTGTGTTCCGGCCATATCTTGACTCATTCATCATTGTCTTTATTGATGATATTCTGGTGTATTCCCGAAGTTAGGTAGATCATGAGCAGCACCTGAGGACTGTGCTTCAGACACTGGGAGAGAAAAAGGTATATGCTAAGTTCTCAAAATATGATTTTTGGTTGGATTCCATGGCATTCTTGGGTCACATGGTTTCTAGTGAGGGGATAAAGGTGGATTCGAAGAAAGTGGAAGCAGTGCAGAGTTGGCCCAGACCATCCTCAACGATAGAGATTGCAGTTTTCGTAGCTTGGCGAGTTATTACCATCGATTTGTTGAGGGGTTTTCATCTATTGCAGCACCTATGACCAGACTGACCCAGAAGGGTGCTCCTTTCCGGTGGACAGAAGAGTGTGAGGTTATCTTTCAGAAGATCAAGACAGCTTTGACAACAGCCCTAGTTTTGATATTGCCTACAGGTTCGGGGTCTTATAGTGAGGGGATAAAAGTTTCTAGTGAGGGGATAAAGGTTCGGGGTTTTGACAAAAGAGTGTACTAGTGTTTTCTAAGATTGACTTGCATTCATGGTACCATCAGCTGAAGATTTGGGAGCCAGATATTCCGAAGACTACTTTTAGGACTCGGTATGGTCGTTACGAGATCCTTGTTATGTCATTTGGGCTGACTAATGCCTCAGCAACCTTTATGCATTTTATGCACAGTGTGTTCCGGCCATATCTTGACTTATTCATCATTGTCTTTATTAATGATATTCTGGTGTATTCTCGAAGTTAGGTAGTTCATGAGCAGCACCTGAGGACTGTGCTTCAGACACTGAGAGAGAAAATGGTATATGCTAAGTTCTCAAAATATGATTTTTGGTTGGATTCCATGGCATTCTTGGGTCACATGGTTTCTACTGAGGGGATAAAGGTGGATCCGAAGAAAGTGGAAGCAGTACAGAGTTGGCCCAGACCATCCTCAATGATAGAGATTGCAGTTTTCTTAGCTTGGCGAGTTATTACCATCGATTTGTTGAGGGGTTTTCATCTATTGCAGCACCTATGACCAGACTGACCCAGAAGGGTGCTCCTTTCCGGTGGACAGAAGAGTGTGAGGTTATCTTTCAGAAGATCAAGACAGCTTTGACAACAGCCCTAGTTTTGATATTGCCTACAGGTTCGGGGTCTTATAGTGAGGGGATAAAAGTTTCTAGTGAGGGGATAAAGGTTCGGGGTTTTGACAAAAGAGTGTACTAGTGTTTTCTAAGATTGACTTGCATTCATGGTACCATCAGCTGAAGATTTGGGAGCCAGATATTCCGAAGACTACTTTTAGGACTCGGTATGGTCGTTACGAGATCCTTGTTATGTCATTTGGGCTGACTAATGCCTCAGCAACCTTTATGCATTTTATGCACAGTGTGTTCCGGCCATATCTTGACTTATTCATCATTGTCTTTATTAATGATATTCTGGTGTATTCTCGAAGTTAGGTAGTTCATGAGCAGCACCTGAGGACTGTGCTTCAGACACTGAGAGAGAAAATGGTATATGCTAAGTTCTCAAAATATGATTTTTGGTTGGATTCCATGGCATTCTTGGGTCACATGGTTTCTACTGAGGGGATAAAGGTGGATCCGAAGAAAGTGGAAGCAGTACAGAGTTGGCCCAGACCATCCTCAATGATAGAGATTGCAGTTTTCTTAGCTTGGCAAGTTATTACCATCGATTTGTTGAGGGGTTTTCATCTATTGCAGCACCTATGACCAGACTGACCCGGAAGGGTGCTCCTTTTCGGTGGACAGAAGAGTGTGAGGTGATCTTTCAGAAGCTCAAGACAGCTTTGACAACAGCCCTAGTTTTGATATTGCCTACAGGTTCGGGGTCTTATATTATCTATTATGATACCTTAAGGATTGACCTCAGAGTGGTATTGATGCAGGATGGTAGGGTGATTGCCTACGCATCCAGACAGTTGAAGGTACATGAGAAGAATTATCATGTCCATGATATTGAGTTAGCTGCTATTGTTCACGCCTTGAAGATCTGGCATCATTATTTGTATGGTGCGCCTTGTGACATTTATACCGAGCACCAGAGGTTGCAGCATTTGTTCAAGCAGAAAGATGTTAATTTGCGTCAGAGGAGATGATTAGAGTTGCTGAAGGACTATGATATCACTATTTTGTATCACCCGGGCAAGGAAAATATGGTGGCCGATGCTTTAAGCCGCTGGGCACAGAGTTTGGGGAGTTTGGCTTATTTACCAGTAGCAGAGAGGCCCATGGCGATGGATGTTCAACCTTAGCCAGTCAGTTTGTGAGATTGGATCTTTCGGAGCCCAGCCGGTTTCTAGCTTACATGGTCTCTCGGTCTTCTTTGTTTGATCGTATCTGGGAGCGGGAGTTTGATGACCCTCATTTTCTTGTCCTTAAGGACAAGGTTTTGCATGGTGATACCAGAGATGTGACTATTAAAGATGCAGGGTCGGATTTCCGTACCCATAGTTCGCGATATTCCATTCATCCGGGTGCCGCGAAGATGTACTCGGATATGAAACAACACTATTGCTAGAGGCAGATGAAGAAAGATATAGTTAGATTTGTAGCTTGGTGCCTCAATTGTCAGCAGGTGAAGTATGAGCACCAGAGACTAGGTGGTTGCTTCAGCAGATAGAGATTCTGGAGTTGAAGTGGGAGTGGATCACGATGGACTTTGTAGTTGGGCGCCCACGGACATTGAGGAAGTTCGATACCATTTGGGTGATTGTGGATTGGCTAACCAAGTCCGCACATTTCATTCCTGTGTGTACTACCTATTCTTTGGAGCGGTTGGCGGAGATTTATATCCGGGAGATTGTTGTTCTGCATGGTATTCTAGTTTCCATCAATTAAGATAGAGGTACTCAGTTCATATCATGGTTCTTGAGGGTCGTTCAGCATGAGTTGGGTACTCGGGAGGAGTTGAGTACAACATTTCACCCTCAGACGGACGGACAGTTCGAGTGCACTATTCAGGTTCTCGAGGATATGCTCTATGCGTGTGTGATTGAGTTTGGAGGGTCTTGGGATCAGTTCCTTCCATTGGCAGAGTTTGCATACAACAACAGTTATCAGTCCAGCATTCAGATGGCACCGTATGAGGCTTTATATAGTAGGCGGTGTAGATCCTCGGTGGGTTGGTTTGAGCCGGGTGAGGCTATATTACTGGGCGCAAACTTGGTTCAGGATGCTTTGGAGATGGTTAAGGTGATTCAGGATAGACTCCATACAGCATACTCCAGACAGAAGAGTTACGCAGACCGGAAGGTTCGTGATGTTTCCTATATGGTTGGAGAGCTGGTTCTGCTTCGGGTTTTACCTATGAAGGGCGCTATGAGATTTGGGAAGAAAGGGAAGTTGAGTCCAAGGTTTATTGGCCCTTTTGAGATATTGAGGCGTGTTGGGGAGGTTGCTTATGAGCTTGCCCTACCTCCCAGCTTGGCTGGAGTTCATTCGGTATTTCATGTTACGTGTTGGATTTTAGTTCAGTCCAGTTGGACAAGGATCTATCCTATGTTGAGGAGCCAGTGGCAATATTGGATAGACAGGTCCAATAGTTGAGGCCAAAGAACATTACATCAGTGAAGGTTCAGTGGCGGGGTCAGCCGGTCGAGGAGGCGACCAGGGAGATCGAGCAGCATATGCGCAGTCGTTACCCTCATCTTTTTACTACTTTAAGTATGTCTCTATGCTCATTTGAGGATGAATGAATGTTTAAGTGTAGGAGGATGTAACGATACAGATGATCATTTTAATAATTTACACCTCGATCCCCTATTAACTGCTTTCCCCGTGTTTGTTTCTGCTATTGTGAGTTGCCGGGAGGAATTATTTGGAGTTTCGTATAGTTTTACGACACTTAATCACTAAATGAGAGCTTAAGTTTTGGAAATTTGACTGTAGTCGGAACAGTATGAAGACGGCCTCGGAATGGAATTCCGATGGTTTCGTTAGCTCTATTGGGTGATTTTGGGTTTAGGAGCGGGTTCGGATTGTATTTTGGAGGTCCGTAGCTAATTTTGGCTTGAAATGCCGAAAGTTGATTTTTTGAAGTTTCCTGTTCGATAGTGAGATTTTGATCCGAGGGTCGAAATTGAATTCTAGAAGTTGGAGTAGCTCTGTAGGGTTGAAAGTGAAGTATGTGCAAAATTTCAAGTCATTCGGATGAGGTTTGATAGACTCTTTGATCGAAAGCGTAATTTGTGAGTTTGTGAAGTTCTTAGGCTTGAATCTGATGCGAATTGGTTGATTTGATGTTGTTTGAGGTGTTTGGAACATTTGTATAAGTTTGGATAGTGGTATATGACTTGTTTGTGTTTTTGGTTGAGGTCCCGGGGGCCTCGGGATGATTTCGGATGTTTGACGGAAAGGTTTGGAGTTGAGAGTCGCAACTGAATCTACAAGTCTGCTGATATAACTGCACTTGAGGCTTGGCGACCGCAGTGAGAAACCGCAGAAACGGTCGAGCAACCGCAAAAGCGGTTTGAGGCAAAACGACAATTAACCGCACATGCTGTCAGGGCACCGCAGAAGCGGCACCGCATCTGCGATAAAGCAGTCACAAGTAAGAAAGTTCCCCTTTAATGAAATGTCACAGATGCCACTGGGTCTTCGTAGAAGCGGGACCGCAGGTGCAGTCCCAGGACCGCGGATGTGGTTTCACTAGTCAGAAAAAGGACAGAATCGAGGATTTAGTTCAAAACTTGGAAAAATCAAATTAGAGCTCGGGGTAGGGCGATTCTGTGGTTTTTTTTAAAGAGAAGATCATTGGGTAACAATTCTTTATCCCTTTCTAGTTGTATTCCACTAACCTATTGTTAGTTTTATCATTTAATTTCGGATTTGAGATGAAAATTGGGGAAAATTTGGAAGAAAGTTCTTAGACATAGAATTCGAATTTTGATTGGGAATTTGACCTTGGATTTGGATAATTTAGGTATGCATGAACTCGTAAGACTATGAGGATTCTGAAAATATAAATTATACCCGATTCCAAGAAGTGTTCCCGAGTGGGCATTTTGGTCATTTTACTTAATTTCGCATATTATCTTAGATTATATTTGTTGAATTAGTTACTTGAAGTGTTATTTACATTATACAGTTGAATTGAACAGATTAGGGCCATTTGGAGTCGAGTACTCGTGGAAAGAGCATGGTTTCGAGTTGATTTTGAGCTGGTTCGAGGTAAGTGGCTTGCCTAACCTTGTGTGGGGGACATTCCCCTTAGGATTGGTATTGTGATAAATGAAATTCCTTGTACGTGAGGTGACGAGTGCGTACTTGTGCTAATTGTTGAAAATCATGTTTTCACTAAAGTAGCTTTAATTGTGTTTTTCTTTTTCCTGCTTACACTACTTGGAATTTAAGCCTGCTGTTGCCTTAGAGAAGCATGTCTAATTGACTTAATTGCCTTATTTGCTTAAACTTCCTTATTTGTATTATATGAAGCATGCTAGGTTAGAATTACCTCTTTTAACTTGGTAAGAAGTTGAGTTTAATTGAGTATCCTTTGTATTATTGTTGTGTGTTTTACTTTGGGACTATGAGACGGCATCCCGGTAGATCCCTTGTACATATTGTTGATTTGAACTAAAGTGCGGGATACCGAGAGATCCCCAGCACATATATTGAGGATACCAAGAGATCCCTAGCATATATTGAGGATACCAAGAGATCCTCGAGATACCAAGAGATCCCTAGCATATATTGAGAAAACCAAGAGATCCCTGGCATATATTGAGGATACTAAGAGATGCTCGGGATACTGAGAGATCCCCGGTTATTATCTTTGTGAAGAGTGGTATTCCTAGTAATTCTTTTTGTCTCTGTTTCAGTTGTTGTTATCCTTATTATCTTGTAATAATTCTTGTTGTTAGTTTTCAACTGTGTTATTTTATATTATACTGTTATACCTTATATTTCATTTAATCTCAGTAGGGCCCTGACCTTCTTCATCTCTACCCAACCAAGGTTAGGCTTAGCACTTACTGAGTACTGCTGTGGTTACTCAGACATATCACGCGTGAGACGAGGCGCTTGTAGAGACTCCATGGTATATCTGCCACGTCCGCAGACCTAAGAGTCCCTTTCTACTCTCCCTTTTAGTATTAGCCCTTATGTATTTTCTTTTCTTTGTTAGATATTCTGGTGTTAGATACTTGTAGACATTCGAAAGATTGTGTTCATGAGATTCCGAGTTTTGGGAAATGTTATTAGTTTCAAGAGTTGATATTAAGTATGCCGAGTGGCATCTTAAATACTATTTTATTTCACTATTTCGGCTTTTAAATATTTCTTCTGCAATTTTTGTTTATTTTTTGCATTGTTAGGCTTACCTAGTCGTAGAGACTAGGTGCCGTCATGATGTTTCATGGAGGGCAAACTAGGATCGTGACACAATGATCTCACCTTTCTTACCATTTCAAAATGAGACATTGCTTCCCTTTAAGTTCTCAAGTGAAATGAACTGGTTCTTTCCTCCGGTCATATGCTTTGAGCAGCCACTATCCATTTACCATATTTGGCTGCTCCCCTTCAATTGGATCAACAAAACAAAATCAGGGGTTAGACTTAGGAACCCAAACTAGTTTGGGTCCCTTTTTATAGGCAAAAGGGTGAATTAAATTCTTTTTAGCCCATCCTGACAGCCTATTTTTCCCTTGAGCAAAGGTTCTACTCTTTTGACTGGACTTCTCTTTTGCATTACATTCACTTTTATAATGACCAGTCTTTCCACAATGTGTGCAGATTTTTTTCTCGGGAAGTGTGATGTACTTACTTTTGGGATCCCACTTAGGTGCTAGAGTCTTATAGCCAAGTCCTTTCTAATTGTTGTTGTGATGTTCTTGTAGCTAGGATAGTGCATTATAGGACATTCCATTTGCAAGTTCTTTCTAGTTCATCCTTCACCTTGCCTAGATCTTCTTTTATGACTCTTATCTACTCATCTCTTTTATACAACTCATCCTTTATTTTTCCTAGATTTTCTTCTAGAGTGAGATGTCTGTGATCAGCTTTCTTTTTGCCTGTTCCTAATTTCAGTTTTAAATATTTAGATCTAAGCTCTAGCATAATGTTGTCAAGTTCAAGAACCTGGTTCTTCAACTCAGTATTTTTACTATCACTTTCACTAGCCCTGAGTTCCAGATTTTTGCACTTGGCTTTCAGGATTACACATTCCCTAGACAGCTATTCCTTCTCATTGTTTATAACCTTAGACTCGTCAATGAAATCTAGCAGTAACTCAAATATCTTTTCTTTAGAAAAAAATTAATCTTGTCTTTGAGATGAATCACACTTACCTCTTGTTCATCATCTGATTCTCCAATGGGCATAAGTGCTTGTTTATCTCCATCTTCATCTTCTAAATCCTCATATGAGCTTTCTTCCCAAGCACCAACTATAGCCTTTGTTGATCCTTTGTTCTTCTTAAGATGAACCTATTCCTTTTTCATGTTTCTTCGTTCACCCCTTTCTTTCTTCCATTCAATTTCCCATTGAGGATAGTTCTTGATCATGTAGTTAGTGTTACTACATTTGTAGCAGCCCTCGTTGGTCTGTTTTTCATAGGCCCTTGGTTTTTTGAAGGTTTCACCTCTCAAGGAACCCTTTCCTCTCATTAGATATTTCTTAAAATCCCTCATGATCATAGCCATTTCATCTTCCTATAGATCTGCACCTTCAGCTATTTTGATGGCCAAGGTCCTTTCCTTCTTGGGTGCCTTCATCTTTATGGTTTGCCTTCTAAGTTCATAGGCAGTGAGATTTCCAATTAGCTCATCCAACTTGAGAGTGGCAATATTCTTTGATTCCTGAATAACAGTGATTTTGCTTTCACAAGTCACTGCCAGAACCCTCGTCAAAATTTTCTCAACCTTGTCGTCTTCAAGGATAATCCTTCCAAGAGACTTAAGTTCATTTGGTTGTGTTATGAACCTAGTATACATCTCTTGGATGGTTTCTCCTTCCTTCATGGTAAAATTCTTATATTGAGAATACAACAATGTTCCTCTTGATCTCTTTACTTGAGGAGTTCCTTCATGAGCCACTTGTAAAGTGTCCCGAATTCCTTAATAGTAGTATAGCTTTGAATTCTGTTGTACTCGTCTGGACCAAGTCCACACACAAGCCATTTCTTAGCCTTAGCATTCTTTTCCCACTTCTTTAAGTCCTCAACAGTGCATTCAACTCTGTTCTTTTGTACATCTATTCCTTCAGCATGTTTCATTGTAGTGGGTAGGGGACCATCAGTAACATTGTCCCAGAGTTCATAGTCCTCTCCTATGATGTGATCTCTCATCGTGTTTTTCAACCAGGAATAATACTGGCCATTAAAGAGTTGAGGCTTAGTAGTGGATTGTCCTTCCCAGTTTCCAGGTGGTGCACTCATCTTGATATGTTCCTAAGGTGTTAGCCTATTCAAGGATAACCTGCTCCGATACCAATTGATGTTTTATACTTCAATACCACACAAGAGGGGGGTGATTTGTGTGGTACCCAATTTTTCACTTAACCTGATTATAGAAGGACCTAGTTCTTCTATGTGTTCCAACTACTACTATTGTGGAATAATAAATATAGAAATTAAGGAACACAAAGATTTTATGTGGAAAATATCTAGCTCAAAAGATGAAAAAATCACGACCTACTTTCCTGTAGGATTTTCTCGAACTCTCAACTAAATTCACTGAGCCAAAAACTACATTTACAAAAACTCTATTGTAAACCTAGGATTAACTCTAATTACGTTGTAACACACAGCCTCAACTGTTGCGACAACTTCAAGTTAACTCTAACTTGAAAACTCAGTACCTAATACAATTGCTTCTAGATAAACTCAAAGGTACAATATGAAAATCATCTACTACAATTGAACTAGAATAAAAGACAGACACTTGGAACTGGTTCTTCTATCTGGTTCAAGTGGCTTCAGGTTTACACGCTTGAATCACACACAAATTGCTTGCAAAATTGCCTTGCTATTTTGCTCTCAATTTATGTTTAACTTCTGTTTATGTGTGTTACCTGTAAAGAGAACAACACTGAAATTTATGGAGTTAGTAATTAGATATTTACTAAAATTCTAATGCTACTTTTTCATGGAGGAAGAGTTCTAGTTGAACTTATCCTCTAACTCTATCTTTCTCCTAAGCAGTAGTCTTTTTGTGTAAGGAGTCTTTCTCCTTATCCAATATGCAACATTTTCGATCATGATCAGGAGATAACACTTCTAGTAAGTTAGGTTTATCTCCTTCGCGTGCATCTCACATTCTTGAGTTGATCATATATATGCCTCACACAGATGGACCTGGTCCATGTCTAAGTTCCTTTTTTATTCTTCAAAACTCACCTTTACTTGGGCCAACAATACAAATATATGTGGACCTTTTCCTACCCCTTTCTTGAATGGTGAGAATTATTTTATCTCATTATTGATGACTATTCAAGATATATGTATATCTATTTTTTGTTTAACAAATCAGAAGCACTTGATGCTTTTAAAGTTTGCAAAAAAAAAGTAGAGAAATAAACTGGTGCTTAGATCAAAATTGTAAGATGTGATAGAAAGATTCAGGATGAAGAATTGTTCAACTATCGCAGCACCCATAGTTAAAGATTAAAAATTCTCATTGAATCAATGCCCATAAAATGTATTGGAAAAGGAGAAAGTAAAAGATATTCCATATGCTTCATTTGTTGAGAGTCTTGTATATGCACATGTCTGTACTATATATGATATTGTTATAGCTGTAGGAATACTTGGCAGATATCAAAGTAACCCTGGTCTTTATCATTGGAAATCTGTAAAAGGGTTTTAAGATATTTGCAAGGAACCAAGTATTTCAATCTCACATACAAATACTCTGACTCATTGGAGAAGATTGGATATTCAGACTCTGATTTAGGTGGATGCAAAGACACTGGTAAATCTATTTAAGGATACATTTTCTTTCGTGTTAGAGGTGTTGTATCTTGGAGAAGTATCAAGAAGACCATTGTTGCAACAGCCACAACGGAAGCTGACTTTATAGCATGCTGTGAAGCTACATCACAGGCGTTATGGTTGAAGAACTTTATTTTCGAACTTAGGATTGTCGATTCCATTTTAAGGATGTCACACCTTCTTTTTATACACCCGAGGGTATACAAGGGAGTTTTTTTCACTTTAAGTGATATTAGTAGAAATAAAATTATTTATTTAATTTTTTAGAGTTTCCACATGAAATAGTTTATTTGGTTTCCCAAGTCACCGATTTATTTTAAAATCCCAAATTAAGGAAATTTCGACTTTCCTTTTGAAGTCTGCGAACCAGAAATTCTAAGTAAGGAATTATGTTAACCCGGAAGAAGGTCTTAGGCACTCCCGAATTCCGTGATTCTAGCGATCGCTTAAACTATTATAATTGGCCTATTATCTGATTTTAACACATGTTTTAACCTATGATACATTTTTACTTATTAACCTTTTTAATAATTGTTGTCACATATTGTAAATCATGTCACGGGAACCGTACCCACGATCTGCAGCATGTTTAATTTTTAAAGAGTAAATTTTGGCCGGGTCACATAAATGTACCCCTGGATTTTAGTAACTATGCGTCACAAACTACGTCACGGAAACCGTACCCATAGCTATGACAATTATTTAATTAATGCGCCTAGAGCAATTACGAAAGTTCAAGGCAATTTCTATACTAATTTCTTATTTATATGAGGGCCATAAATTATAGGATTTTATTTGTGTATGGCACCCTCAAATTATTTAAAAACAAGGTTATATATATTGTAAAGGAAAATTAAAGGTATTCCTATTTTTAAACTAAAATTAATTATCACAACCACGCCACGGCAGCCGTACCCGTAGGTGTAATAATTTTAATTGCTTACCTAAAGCAAACTATGGTATATGTAATTATTTTTCTAAAGCTAAATTGAGATTATCGAAAGGCCACGATTTAGAGAATCTATCTGTTATTAGAGCTATATGTATAAGAATCTCAAATAATTTACAAAGGGGTATCATAATAGATGAAATGCGCAGGAATGATAACATGATACAATTAAACATGGATTCTGATTTCAAACTCGCATGATGGTAGGGAACCACGTCCAACGAGCTTGAATAGTTTTTTATCTTAATTAACTGATTCAAACATGGAGATGGAAAAACAAGCATGACATCTAATAGACTTATCGTCTAAAATTTCAAACTTATCACTGGACTCTACTAGTAAAAGAAAATTTTTGAGCCAAAACCTTATCCTATTCTAACTGAAATCAGTAGGGGGTTTGCGCCCGGGGTGGGTGGGAGT
>MU671391.1:32091-42471 GCA_026770625.1 Nicotiana glauca | reverse complement strand
ATACTGTGAATGGTTCGTGAAGCTGCTCTGGTTCTATCCCAAATCTCATAGCAACAAACGGGGTAACATATGATAAAGTGGAACCAGGGTCAATAAGCACATACACATCATGAGATTGGACAGTTAGAATACATGTAACAACATCTGGAGAAGCCTCTACAGTCCGGCGACTACTCATAGCATAAAATCGGCTGAGACCTCTCGAACTCTGCGCACCACGCCTAGCTGCACCCCGCTCTGCGGGCGTTGGGGCACCTTGAGCTGGGGAGGGGGCTGAAGATGTGGCAGCTACTGAACTGGAAGGCTGAGCTATGCCCATACCTGTTCCCTGACGAGACGCACGACAGTGTCTCTGAATATGGCCCCTCATCCCACATCCATAACATATAGGCAACTCCATGTAACAGACCCCCGAGTGCATCTTCCCACACTTGGGACACGGGGATCTCTGCTGCTGCTGAGACCTCTCCCCTAATCGGCCTCGCTGGCGGAATCCCCTGTTGCCCTGACCGGGCTTGAAACGACTCTACTGCTGCTGCTGGCCGGCCCTGATGGCGGTGCACTGGCTGAAGACTGTGCAACAGATTGGGAAGGTCCTGATGATCTTCCCCTAAAACTGATCTTCCCCCACCTAGGGACTCTCCTATGTTGCCCGTAGACCGGTCCTTGCTGTTACTCTCTCTCGCCATTCTGTTCTTCAACTTACGGTCCTCTGTGGCCTAGGCGAAAGCTACCATCCTCCTGTAGTTCATGTCAGAATTCAATTGTTGCTTTAGAAGACTCATTAATAGTCTAATGATTAAGACCCTGAACAAACCGACGCACTCTAGGCTCCATAGTAGGCAACATGTGAATAGCATACTTGGACAAGCGGACAAACTCCATGTGGTACTCCCATACCCTTCTGTCACCTTGCCTCAGATTTTCAAATTCTGCTACCCGGGCTGCCCTTGTCTCAGAGGGCAAGAAATGATCAATGAAAGCATCGGCAAACTCACTCCACTTCGCCGGAGAGCGCCCCTCCTCTCGGGAGTCCTCCCATAACTCAAACTAGGAATAGGCCACCCCTTTCAGACGGTAGGCAGCCAACTTTACTCCCTCTATCTCAGTCACACGCATCACCCTGAGGGTCTTGTGCATCTCATCAATAAAGTCCTGTGGGTCTTCTTCTGAGTTGGCACCCGTGAATACCGGAGGGTCTAACTGAAGGAACCTGTTTACCCTGGAACCAGTAGAATCCCCTGGCTGGCTGGATGAACTGGGTGCAACATTTGACCTTTGGGCCTGAGAGGCCACGAACTGAGCCAACATTTGAATGGCTCCCCTAAGATCCCCATCAGAAATGCTAGAACCGGAAGCTGGGACTGGAGGCGGGACAGGAGCCCCAACAGGAGGTACAGTGGTACCCTCCGTAGTTGTAGGGACGGAGGCAGTTTGTTCTGGAACAGGAGGATCCGGCAGGGTAATAGCAGGGCGGCTACCCTCACCCGCAACATCAATCGGTGAATCAACCACTCCTGGGGTGGCATTGGCTTCTTGGCCAGTTTTTGCTTTCTTCTTAGGTGCCATTTACTGAAAGATTGCACAACACACCGATTAGGAAGTAAACAATTTCACCGCATGATCCAGAGTATCAAAGAAGGGTGTTATTCCTAAATGCCCAAATAGCCTCCAACTTATAGATGTGGACGACTTCACACCGATAAGAGGGACTCTACTAGACACGGCTCCAAGACATCCTAGGACACTTTCAAAACCTTAGGCTCTGATACCAAGTTTGTCACGCCCCAACCTCGGGAGGCGCGACCGGTGCTCAATCAAGTGAACCCGACTGAGCAAGCCTTACCGAACGCTTTCTACCCCAACTGATTATGAATGTGGAACTCATGCCTTTGATTAATTTGAACGATAATACACGGGGTATACCACATTAATAGTACATTTCATATCGTGATATTTTACCGTTCATAAGTTAGCTTCATGGATTCTATTAGAGTCACGGCTTAAGGAGATCACAAGTTAGGATTACAACATATACACAGAGGGGACTCCCCAAAACCCGTACACAACCCACACTAGTGTCTTTGGAGCCTCTAAAGATACAACACATAAGCATGACTATGCCGGCAACAAGGCCCCGGCTATACCTCAAAATGAAAGAAAACTATAATTACAAAAGATACACCATGCAGCCCCATGGAAGAATAAGGGGCTCACTGACTTCGAGTAGATGAATGCTCTGCTACACACGGTCTGCACTGTCCGCCATGGGGCCCCCTACAATCATAATACAATTGTAGCGCCCCCGGCAAAAGGGGCGTCAATACATTTGAATTGTACTGGTATGTATAGCTAAACACCATTTTACTAGAAAGAACTATCAAATAGATACAAGCAATTAATACGGCAAATAAAATAAACAATTCATATAATTCTTCATACAATTTCCACAACACCGATTAAGGCAATTCTATCACATGTTCACCACTGTTCTCATCACCACCGCCATCTCGAGCGGAGTCCGGTCACGACCCGACCGGCTAGGTCACCTCATGGTTGGTATTACTTTCAATCAATATCTCATTTCCCTTATACGGGATTCAATATCAGCACATTTCCACCTTGTGTGCGGCATGGTGTCCGATCACGACCCGATCGGCTAGGTCACCTCATTGGAGGCATTACTCGATTCTCATTTGTCAACACCTTCAAATCCTTATTCCATACATATCATAACAATTTCTGGGCACTCATGGCCACCATCATCACATCATTGTCCCTTTTCAATACTAGTTTATAAGCTGTGATCATAGACACGTATATCAAGGATATTTCAAGTTGCAATCATAAATAGTGAGCACATAGCTAGCATGAACAATTCTTTCTTTCAATTTCGGCTTATAGCCCAAGTATTTCAACAAATAATTGTACTTTTCATCATTCTCTAATTATCAAGATTGGCACATCCTTCACGAATATGTATAGATATATGTAAATCAATTAATTTCACAATAACAATCAATATACTAGTCAATTCAACTCTTACCACACGTCCATAAGCACCAACGGAGCTTGATTTCTAATAAAAGGGGGTTTTAGCCATACATACCTCAATAAGGTTGTTCCTTACTCTTTTCAAATTTTCCGGAACTCTCAGAGCTTCAATCTATTGAGCAAGAAATTTTGAATTAAAAATTGAGAATTAGAGATGAAACTGAAGTTCTAGCTTGGCCCGAGCATATCTTCAAACACTGAAGGTGCATTGTATCTTAAGCCCCTCTTTGAGAGGAATTTCTATCATGTTATACCCCCAATTGCTCCCTTTTTAATTTTACTACTTTCCAATACTCTAAGGTGGCATACATGCAAGATATTCATTCTCATACCCATGAATTTCTTCCCTAATGGCCCCATATGGCTAAGTATACAAATATGAGCTAAGGTGATGGAGCCTTACCTCTTGGGATGAAGATTCAGGAACCTTTCCTTGATTTTCTTCAATGATTTAGCCCAATCTTATAGAATAATTTGATGAGAGACTTTCCCTCTCTATGGAACCTCTTACTCTCTCTAGAATTGCTCAGATGAATGCTCAAAATAAGCTAATACACCAGTTATATCGATAGGGAAGTCGGGTTAAAAATTAGAAAATTGGAGCCCCGAGTCAACTATGCGGCCGCATCTGCGACCGCAGAATTAACATGCGGTCTGCATAATGGACCGCAGAATGCTCCCCCAAAAACTAAACATTCTGACTCGATATTCGGTAATAATTCGGTCCGCATTCGTGTTCTGCGGTCGCAAAGTGCACCGCAGAACTGACCTTCGCAAATTCAAAGGAAAATATGCGACGACTTATGCGGTCCGCATTTTGATTATGCGACCGTATTTCGACCGCTTTTTTTACTTCAATTTTAACCAACATTCTGCCTCACTCTGTGGCAGCTATGCGGTCCGTATTTCAATTATGCGACTGTATTTCGACCGCATTTCTGACTTCAATTTCATCCAACATTCTGCCTCACTCTGCGGTAGGTATGCGGTCCGCATTTCAATTATGCGACCACATTCTGGACCACATTTCTTGCATTTTTCTGGAAATATATTCTTGACTTTTTAATACATCATTCAATCCAAAAAGGTCCGTGCTAATTTCTAACACATGATCCTAACTTGGCACCACGGGATCCGGGTTTTTGAGTCGGGATTTCACGGGGCCTTACAGTTCTATTCCTCGGCGGCTCATAATAAACAGAAGCAATATCCCAGCAGGAACACCAAATGTACACTTTGAGTGGTGTAGTTTCAGGTTGTATCTCAACAGTCTATTGAAGAACTTCATCAGATCTTCTATATGATCAGTTGCCTTTTTGGATTTGATAATAACATCATTCACATATACCTTTATCTCCTTGTGTATCATATCATGGAAGATGGTAGTAATGGCCCTCATGTAGGTGGCACCAGCATTTTTCAAGCCGAATGCATCATCTTGTAACAGTAAACTCCCCATGGCATAATGAAAGACATTTTCTCAACATCATCCTCATCCATCCAAATCTGATGACCACCAGCGAAGTAATATATGAATGACTATAGCTCATTCTTAGCGCAATTTTCAATCAGGATGTGTATATTTGACAAAGGGAAGTCATCTTTCGGACTGGCCCGGTTGAGATCCTGGTAGTCGATACAGACTCTGACCTTCTCATCCTTCTTTGGCACTAGCACAATGTTGGCTAACCATTTCGCGTATTCTACTACCCTGAGAACCTTAGCGTTGATCTGCTTGGTGACTTCTTCCTTGATTTTCAAAATCATATCAGGCTTGAACTTTTTGAGCTTTTGCTTTATTGGTGGAAACATTGGGTTGGTTGGAAGTTTCTGAGCCACAATAGACGTACTCAGACCTATCATGTCATCATACGACCAGGCGAATATGTCTTCATACTCCTTTAGAAATTCTATGTATTCTTTCTTATCTGATGGTGATAGGTGAATGTTGATTTGCGTTTCCTTGACGTTTTTTGCATCTCCCAGGTTGACAATTTCGGTCATGTCTAGGTTGGACTTAGGTTTGTTCTCAAAGTTCTCAACTTCTTTGACAATCTCGTCAGGCATGTCATCTTCCTCTAAATCCATATCCGTTTGTTGTGTTGTCTCATTGTATATCACAGTTATTGGTTCATCAAGAAAAATAATAGTAATGTTGTGTTGGTAAAGTAATGAGAGAAAATGATAGCAATAAATATTAATTCATAAGAAAAATCAAAAATTCTTTTGATAAATTGAATTATTGTTTTGAACATCGAAGATCTTAGTGCGGGAATTAAAAATGCGAAAAGAAAATAATTGAGTAAGTAAAATAGTGAATTATGCTTGTTTTAGCCTTGCTACCCCGATGCTCGTCGGGCTTTAGTTGTCCTGATTGTCCAATTCTTGAGATGTGCCCCTCTGCTCACAGCATGTATGGAAGGTCCTTCCTCCCCCTCTTCCTCAAGAATAACGCAACAGTCCACATCACTGTCCTCCAGAAACAAGTTCTTCACAGTTGCAAGTGCTTCTTCTTCGTCTGACCCATAAATAACGTCGGCATGTTAGAAGGTCTACTCCAGATGCGGTATTGGATGATATAGTGATTAGTAAGGATCGCGCCATGGTGGCGACTAGTTATTGAATTATTCCCGGGTGTATTCATATCCCAAACCGAAGGCAGTGCCATGTTTCTTGAGTTTTATTGGTTTAGAGATTCCTTGGAGGTCCTTGCGGGCCCTTTGCCGGGTTTGTACCCATTACAACTCAGTATACTCTCAATTTTGCTATTCTACCATTTGTCTTTGTCGATATCATTGACCCGCTCAATGTGGTGGTAAGTTTCTCCAACCAGCTTCCTTCTTCCCTTGATTGGCGGAATGGTTTGGAGACTGTATACAGGGTTGTTATCGTCGTCGTAAATAATCATTTCCTGGTGATTCCATTCAAACTTTATTACCTAATACAGCGTTGATGCTACGGCCCCAGCAGCTTGAATCTATGGCCATCCCGGTAGCAAGTTGTAAGACACAGGTACATCTATCACTTGTAAATCAACATCGAACCAGGTTGGTCCCATCTGTAGGCATAGACTAATCTTACCGATGGTGGACCTCTGAGTACCTCGAAAGTTTTCACATTGATTGCACCATCCTTTATCTCATACATCCCTTTACCCAACTACTTGAGTGTTACAAGCTGACAAATGTTAAGACTGGAACCTCCATCGATCAGGATTCTGGTGATGAAATAATCTTCGCATTGCACGGTAATGTGCAGTGCTTTGTTGTGCCCCAGCCCTTCAGATGGCAGCTCTTCCTCGTAAAAGGTGATCTTATGGCTTTCCAGCTCTTGTACTACCATATTAGCCACTTCCCCGCTAGTGATGTTACTTTGTATGTACGCTTCATTTAGAACATTTAACAAAGCATTCTTGTGCGTCTCAAAATTTTACAACAAAGAGAGAATATATATTTATGCTGGTGTCTTGTTCAACTAGTCGATAAACGAATATTTCTTGGCTTGTATTTTAATCAAAAGGTCATCCGGACCTGTCTCAATTAGAGGCGGCCAGCTGGAGGCATGCTTGCTTGATTCAGCTATATGTTTAGGGGTATAGACTCTACCAGTTCTTGTCATACCATACGTTGCGACAGTTTTTTCAATCCTAACCTTGCCCTTCCTTCTTGCCTCAGTTGTATAGTCCCAGGGTACACCTTCTGCGATCAACTTGATTGATCCCTCGGGATCCCAGTCATTTTCAACTTTAATCATGTTAATACCTCCACCCTTATGGTCTGGAAGAGGGTTGGTGCGGATGTTTAGAGCGAGTTTCTTTGCCACAATGATCTTGTTATCTATCCAAGATTGTATATTGTCTTTCAAGGAGCGGCATTCATCAATGGTGTTCCTTTACATGCCGGAGTGGTACGCATAGTAATTCTTTGGGTTAACCTACTGAGTAGGATTCTCAGGGGTTGCAGCAGGGATGGGAGTGACATAACCAGCAGCTTTGAGCCTCTCATACAGCTGGTCGATGTGTTCAATGATGGATGTATATTGTTTTGGAAGTCTACGATCAAAATTAGGTTAGGGTCTAGGGAAATTTTGGCGTGCAGGGGGTGATTGATAATGGGATGGTTGAGCATTATATGTTTGGAAGATCTGAGTAGGTTGGGAGTATCTGGGTGAAGTAGGTTGATATGTAGGAGGTGGAGATGATTGATAAGTTGGTGGCGAAGCTTGGTAATTTGGGGTTGGCTGGTATGCGAATGGAGGTGTTGGGTAAGCTTGGTATTTAAGGGGAGACTTGGTCCTTTATGCAACCAACACGGCCCTTATGTCCTTTTTCTTGGACACACTACCGGACTGCAAATCCTTATTCATAGCTTGCAAGGCTTCGAAAATTATAACCAAACAACTTTTAATACCTTCTTCAATTCTTTCACCTAATTTTATTGTAAGGCCCCTTGAAAATTTGTGCCCAAAGCCTTGTAACTCATAGTGTCAAGTTTCGCGGTTCGGGCCCTTTTTACTAATTTTTGCACTTAAAAATCAAGAATCAAAATTTTCCAGAAAAGTGTCATTATGCGGTCTAGAATGCGGACGCAGATCAAGTATGCGGACCATATTTCTTCCGCAAAGTTAATTAGAGAGTTAGTCGAAATTGATGTTAAAAATGTGGTCTATTATGCGATCGCATAATCAATATGCGGACCGCATAATGGTCGCACAAATTCCTCAAGGATCTGTAAAGGTTAGTTCTACGGTGCATTATGCGACCGCAGAATAGGAATGCGGACCGCATTCCCATCACATACCCAAGCAGAAATGCTCAGAGTTTTGGGGCACTTCTGCGGTTCAATCTGCGGACCGCATTTTGATTCTGCGATCGCAAAGTGCGATCGCAGATCCTGCTCGGGCTTCTATTTTTCTAAAATTATAAACCCGACATCTTTTTAATAAAACACCCCAACCCCTCATTTTTAATGATCTTCTAAACAAAATAAGGGAGAGGGAAAGGGAGGGTTCTTGAGAGAGAAAGCAACCTTCATCAATTTGATTCTTCAAAACTATCCGGGCCAGAAAAATTCAAAGTAATTGCACTCATCCCCATTCTTGCAGGTAAAATCCCTAGCCTTTTCCTTGATTTTCATGTTTAAACTAAGGGGGAGTCTCATGCATTGATTCTCGAAAATAATGGATGAAATTTTACATGCATGCCTTCTTAAAACCTAAAACCTAGCAAGGGGAAACTGGGTAGAGATAGAGGTTTGCAAAAGAAGGGTTGATAACCTAAATAAGTTTGAGTAGCAATTGTGAACCCCAATTCTAAGTCATGTGTGTTAACTTGTGCACTAGATTGAAATTACTAGACTATTTGATGAATTAAAAATAGAAGTTAAAAGGGAATTCGACTCCAGGTATGTATGGCTAACTTTGACCTTTGTAAAATCACCTTGTTTGGTGTACAAATATTTGGTATGTGATATCTACGTGGATTATTTGTGAAATTTGTGTGATTGTTATGTTTGTGAATGTGTCATGTGGTAAGAGCTAAGGAACAAATGACGGAAGGAAATCATAAATGATGCAATTGGAATAACTATGATAACCACATCTATGGCTTATTTTGGGCAATTATCGTTATGACGTAAAACACATATGAGTTGTTGAATATGATGGAAATAGTATTGATGGTAATGGAAATACTTGTAAATTGTTGTTGTTACTTCTTAAGAAGTGTTGTTTTTTATCCTTGTGAATTGTTGATTGTTGTTGTGTTGTTTGTGAATTGTAATTGTACGGTTGTGATCGGGTTGTTCGCTGCAACACGAAGTTATAAGGTGTGGGTTATGGTGATAAGGGTGGCCGAGGTAATAAGGATGGCCGAGGTAATATGGGTAGAAAGTGATCGAAATAACTATTGAAATACAAATATGAGCAAATTGTGAAATTATTGATGTGGAATTGTGGAAGGGGAAACAGGAGAGATTGTAAACTTGTTTGGCTTGATTGTTCCTTTCTTGTGCATTTGATTGTTTATTCTATTACTGCTTCCTAATTGTGTGTGGTTTGAGTCTATTTGGAGCAAAGTTTGTTCATACGTACCAGTACAATTCAAGTGTACTGACATCCCTTTTGTCGGGGGCGCTACATTCGTGTTATGATTGTAGGTGGATCCATAGCAGGTACTCCAGTCCACCGACCGTAGTTCCTCATCACTTCCCGTCAGCTAAATTGGTGAGCCCCTTTTCTTTCGGGGCCCTGCGTGGCTCATGCCACTTCTGTTGTGGGATCTTGTTTTGATATTTGTATAAGGTATAGCCGTAGCCTTGTTACCAGCAAGTACTGTATCATCCGATTTCATAATCAGGGGCTCCGTAGACAGAAAATGTAGGTGATGAACTTATGTAACATGTATCTTGTATGTTGGGCTATGTAAAATGTAAACCACGCTAAGATTCATGTACCGTGTGTTTGTTGTGTAATAAATAAGTGTTTTAGTTTTAAATGGTTATTTCACTTGGCTAATAAGTAATGAAAAATGCGGGGTAACACGTGGGATAGGAAAGGCACCCAGGTCCGCTTGACTGGGTGTCACGCCCCAACCTCGGGAGGCGCGACCGGCGCTCAATCAAGTTAACCTGACTGAGCAAGCCTTACCGAACACTTTCTACCCCGACTCAACATGAATGTGGAACTCATGCCTTTGGTTAATTTAAACGATAATACATGGTGTATAACACATTATTGTTTCATTTCATATCATAAAAATTTACCGTTCATAAGCTAGCTTCGTGGATTCTATTAGAGATACGGCTTAAGGAGATCACAAGTTTAGGATTTTACAACATATACTTATAGGGTACTCCCCAAAAACCCATACATAACCCACACTAGTGTCCTTGGAGCCTCTAAAGATACAACACATAAGCATGACTATGTCGGCAACAAGGCCCCTGCTATACCTCAAAATGAAAAGCTGTAATAACAAAAGATACTGTAAGGCCCCGTAAAATTTTGTGCTTAAAACCTAGTAGCTCATAGTGTCAAGGTCTGAATATATGTTAGGAATGTGTAGAATTCTTCGCGGCGACTTGCTCGCTGCGGTTCGGACCCTTGGTAGTGATCTAAGCTTTAAAAATCAAAAGAATCAAGTTTCTAGAAAAATTGTCATTTTTGCGATCCAGAATGCGGTCGCAGATCAGCTATGCGGACCGCATTCCTGCCGCAGAGTGAAGCAGAAGACTTGTCAAAATTGAAGTTGAAAATGTGGTCCACTGTGCGATCGCATAATCAAAATGCGGACCTCATAATCATCGCATAAGTTCCTCAGGGATTTGT
>MU671391.1:9621-26960 GCA_026770625.1 Nicotiana glauca | reverse complement strand
CTCAGATGAATGCTCAAAATGAGCTAAAACACCGGTTATATCGATAGGGAAGTCGGGTTAAAAATTAGAAAATTGGAGCCCCGAGTCAACTATGCGGTCGCATTTGCGATCGCAGAGTAAACATGCGGTCCGCATAATGGACAGCAGAATGCTCCCCAAAAACTAAACATTCTAACTCGGTCTGTGGTAATAATGCGGTCCGCATTCATATTCTGCGGTCGCAAAGTGCACCGCAGAACTGACCTTCGCAAATTCAAGAGAAAATATGCGACGACTTATGTGGTCCGCATTTTTGATTATGCGACCGCATTTCGACCGCATTTCTAACTTCAATTTTAACCAACATTCTGCCTCACTCTACGGCAGGTATGCGGTCCGCATTTTAATTATTTGACCGCATTCTGGACCGCATTTCTTGCGTTTATTTCGGAAATTTATTCTTGACTTTTTAATACATCATTCAATCCAAAAAGTTTCGCGCCGCGGCTTGCAAGCTCGCCGCGAAGCATATTTACTAATTTCTAACACACGATCCTAACTTGGCACCACGGGATCCGGTTTTTGAGTCGGGATTTCACGGGGCCTTACACTAGGGATACCCGGTCGAGCGCCGGTCATGTCCCTCGAATTTGGGGTATGATAAACTTGGTATCAGAGCCTAAGGTTTTAAAAGAGTCCTAGGATGTCTCAGAGTCGTGCCTAGTAGAGTCCTTCTTATCGGTATGTTGTCGACCACATCTATAAGTAAGGGGCTACACGGGCATTTAGGAAACTATCCTCTTCTTTGTTATTCCATATCGTGTGGTGAGGTGGAAAGTGGAAGTATTTACGTCTAACTCGTGCTTTGTTCCGAAATTTTTAGAAATGGCACCTAAGAAGAAAACTAGACTCGGCCTTGGGGCCCATGCCACCCCAAGTGGGGCCGTGAATCATGTACCTGATTCCATGGGTGAGAGTGACTCCCCAGCCTTTAATCTTCCTGGCCCATCTATTCCAGATCCAAGCATTCTGTTCTAGTTGCGGCAGAGGGTGCCACCATCCCTCCTGCCGATATTCCAAATCCTACTACTGTTCCAGGTTCCAGTCCCGGGGTTTCTGATGGTGACCTTAGAGGAGCCATCCGTATGTTGACCCAGTTAGTGGCCGCCCATGCCCAGAGATCTCATGATGCCCTTTGTCCTCCATCGGACAAGCAGATTCTACCAGCTCTAGAGTCCGCCAGTTTCAGCATTTGGCCTCTCTAGAATTCATGGGCACAAACCCAGAGGCCGATCCGAAAGATTTCCTTGATGAGATATATAAGACCCTTCGAGTGATGAAGGCTACAGAGACAGAGGGGATTGAGTTGGCTTCATACAGGTTGAGGGGAGCAGCGCGTTCGTGGTTCGAGATGTGGGAGGATTCTCGTGAGGAGGGAAGACCTCCGGCTAGATGAGATGAGTTTGTAGATGCCTTTGTGGACCACTTCTTGTCTGCCGAGACAATGGCAGCCCGTGCTACTGTGTTCGAGGTTCTCAAGCTGGGTAGTATGAGTGTTTGGGAGTACCACATAGAGTTTGTGAGGTTGTCCAAGTATGCTCCTCAGTTAGTTTCGACCATGGATGCTCGAGTTTGGCATTTCGTTCAGTGTCTTAGTTCTTTGGTGGTGAATGAGGCTGCTACAACGGCCTTACACTAAGATATGAATTATAGAAAGATTGTAGGATTCGCTCAGGCCACAGAAGCGAGGCAGTTGAAGATACGGGCAGAGAGGGAGAGTAGCAGTAGGGCCCGGTCAATGGGTCACTCAGGAAGACCTATTCCGGGGAGAGGATCATCAGGGAAATCCCAGTTATATGCTTAGTCCTCAGCGAGTGCACCGCCATCTGTGCACAGTTATCAGCAGAGCAGTCACTCGAGACCAGGTTCAGACAGTAGGGGGCCCCGTCAGTCCGGTCGTCCCAGACCAAGTGTGGGAGATTCCATACAGAGACTTGCTATTTGGATATCCCGGTATGTTATAGGTGCGGGGTGATAGGTCACATCCAGCGAGACTGTCGTGCGCCAATCAGGGTATGGGTAGGGGATCTTACTAGTCATCTGGTTCTTCAGTAGCTACGTTATCCACACGTCCTCCAGCTCCAGTAGGGCGTGGTACAGTTAGGGGTGGAGCTCATGGTAGAGGTGGACCTAGCTGGTTCTATGCTTTGAATGGTCGCCAGAGTGCTGAGGCTTCTCTAGATGTTGCTACAGGTATCTTTTCTATTCAGGCCATTGATTGCTATGCTCTTATTGATCCGGGGTCCTCTTTGTTTTATGTCACCCTATTCATTGCTTCAAGTTTTGGGATACAACCCGAACAGCTTCATGAGTCGTTCTCTGTATCGACTCTGTTTGGTGATTCTATTACAGCCTTACGAGTTTATAGGAATTGTGTTGTCACGGTGTGTGGTCATGTTACCACGGCCGATCTTATTGATCTTGGAATGGTAGATTTTGATGTAATCATGGGGATGGACTAGCTTTATTTGTGCTTTGCCAAACTTGACTTCCGAAAGAGAGTCATGAGACTCAAGTTCCCTAACGAGCCGGTTATTGAGTGGAAAGGAAATGGTGCGGTGCCAAAAGGTAGGTTTATTTCTTACCTTAAGGATTCAAAGATGATTAAGAAGGGGTGTATCTATCATTTGGTCCAGGTGGCGGACACCACTTCAGAAGTGTCTGTCCCCGAGTCCGTGCCAGTTGTGAATGAGTTTCTTGAAGTATTACCGCACCAGCTAAGGAGATTGATTTCGGGATTGATGTATTGCCAGCTACTCAGCCAATATCTATTCCACCATTTAGAATGGCTCCAGCAGAGTTAAGAGAGTTAAAGGAGCAACTGAAGGATTTATTAGAGAAGGAGTACATACGACCGAGTGTGTCACTGTGGGGTGCTCCGGTTCTCTTTTTCAGAAAGAAGGATGGGTCGCTTCGGATGTGCATTGATTATTGACAGATTGACAAAGTCACCATCAAGAATAAATATCCTTTACCTCGGATAGATGATTTGATTGACCAATTGCAAGGTGCAAAGTTCTTCTCCAAAATTGATCTGCGGTCCGGGTATCACCAATTGAAGATCAGAGAGCAGGATATTCCTAAGACCGCCTTAAGAACTCGCTATGGTCACTTGAATTCTTGGTCATGTCTCTTGGGCTAACCAACGCCCCGACATCTTTAATGGACCTTATGAATCGGGTTTTCAAGCCATTTCTAGACTCCTTTGTGATTGTTTTCATTGACGACATCCTCGTTTATTCGCGGAGCAAGGAGCATCATGTCGATCACCTCAGAGCAGTTTTGCAGACTCTTCATCAGCACCAGTTGTATGCTAAATTTTAAAAATGTGAATTTTGGTTGGAGTCCATGACTTTTCGGGGTCATGTTGTTTCCAGTAAGAGGGTTCAAGTGGATCCCCAGAAGATTACAGCGGTGAAGGATTGGCCTAGACCCACGACCCCGACGGAGGTTCATAGCTTCTTGGGTTTAGCTGGGTACTATCAGAGGTTTGTGGAGGGATTCTCTACCCTCGCCTCCCCATTGACTAAATTGATGAAGAAAGACAATGATAGTTGTTTTAGAGATAGAGGGGTCACATAATTTCTTCTAAACTTGCTCAAACAGATGTGGATATTTCTCTTTCATTTCCTTCTTTGCCTCCCATGTATCTTCCTCAACCCGTTAACTCTGCCACAACACCTTGACTGAGGCAACTTCCTTATTTCTCAACTTACGGACTTGTCTATCAAGAATGGCAACCAGAACCTCTTCATATGACAATGCTTCATTAACTTTGATAGTCTCGACTGGCACAATGGTGGATGGATCTCCAACCACTTTCTTCAACATGGACACATGGAACACCGGGTGCACTAATGACATTTCGAGAGGCAATTCCAACCTATAGGCCACCTGCCCTATCCTTTGAACGGTTTGATATGGCCCGACATACCTAGGACTCAACTTACCTTTCTTCCCGAAGCGCATGATTCCCTTCATAGGGGATACCCTAAAGAACACCAAATCATTAACTTGAAATTCTAATTCCCTCCGATGAACGTCCGCATAAGACTTTTGGCAACTCTGAGCAGTCTTCATCCTTTCCTGAATAATTTTAACTTTTTCCATTGCCTAGTGTATAAGATCTAGCCCTATCAGTTCTGCTTCGCCCACTTCGAACCACCCAAACGGGGACCTACACCTTCTTCCATATAATGCCTCAAATGGGGCCATCTGAATGCTAGCATGAAAGCTGTTATTGTAAGCAAATTCTATAAGGGGCAGGTGATCATCCTAATTACTTTGAAGTCCAAGACACAAGCCCGCAACATATCTTCAAGCGTCTGAATAGTCTGCTCCGCTTGACCATCGGTCTGCGGATGGAAAGCCGTGCTGAGATTCACCTGAGTACCCAAACCATGCTGAAATTTCTTCCAAAATTAGCTGTGAACTGAGCCCCTCGATCCAAAATAATAGAGAGCGGAGTACCATGAAGCCTCACTATTTCCTTGATATACAAATGAGCATATTGTTCTGCAGTATCGGAGGACTTGACTGGCAAGAAGTGAGCTGATTTGGTGAGTCGATCCACTATCACCCAAATTGAGTCGAACTTTCATGGAGTGCGAGGTAATCCTACCACGAAATTCATGTTGATCATCTCCCACTTCCACCTTGGTATTTCCATAAGCTGGGTTAACCCACGGGGCCACTGATGCTCAGCTTTTACTTGCTGACAATTTGGACATTTAGATACAAAGTCAGCCACACCCCTCTTCATACCGTTCCACCAATAAATTTCCTTGAGATCATGATACATTTTCGTAGAACCCGGGTGCACCGAATACCTAGAATGATGAGCCTCCACCATTACTCTCTCCCGAAGGTTATCCATATCTAGAACACATAGCCTTCCTTGGCATCGTGGCACATCATCATTGCCGTCAAGTGAAAATGCCAAAGTCTTGTTGTTCAGAACTACCTCCTTCATCTGTGCCAATGCTGGATCGATGAACTGTTTTTCCTTGACTTCCTTAAAAGTGATGATTCTGCTCTATTACGCACCATAATTTCCTCCTCATTTGGGGTCGAAATGCCAACCCTTAGACTGGCCAACTGATAGACCTCCCAAGCTAGGAGCCTCTGATCAACCCCCAAGTGAGCCAAACTACCTATGGATTTTCGACTGAGGGCGTCGGCCACAATATTCGCTTTACCCGGATGGTATAAGATGTTCATGTCATAATCTTTAAGCAATTCTAACCACCGCCAATGCCTCAAATTTCACTCCTTCTATTTGAACAAATATTGAAGACTCTTGTGGTCTGAGAACACATCCACATGGACCCCATAAAGGTAATGCCGCCATATTTTCAAGCCAAATACAACTGCTGCAAGCTCCAAATCATGCGTCGGGTAATTCTTATCGTGATTTTTGAGTTGCCTTGAAGCATACGCTATAACCTTCTCTCTCCAGGACCTTCTCCTCCCTCTCTCTTATTTTGCATGGAAAGTATGTTAAAATGAGGGGTTGGGGTGTTTTATTAGAAAGGGGGTCGAGTTTTAAAATCTAGAAAAATAGAAGCCCGAGCAAATCTGTCGTCGCATTCTGCGATCGTAGAATTGAAATGCGGTCCGCAGATTGGACCGCAAAAAATGGTTCTTGAGAGAGAAAGCAACCTTCATCAATTTGATTCTTCAAAACTATCCGGGCCGAGAAAATTCAAAGTAATTGCCCTCATCCCCATTCTAGCAGGTAAAATCCCTAACCTTTTCCTTGATTTTAGGTCTAAACTAAGCGGGGGGAGTCTCATGCATTGATTCTTGAAAATAATGGTTGAAATTGTACATGCATGCCTTCTTAAAACCTAAAACCTAGCAAGGGGAAACTGGGTAGAGATAGAGGTTTGCAAAAGAAGGGTTGATAACCTAAATAAGTTTGAGTAGCAATTGTGAACCCCAATTCTAAGTCATATGTATTAACTTGTGCAATAGATTGACGTTGCTAGACTATTTGGTGAATTGAAAATAGAAGTTAAAAGGGAATTCTGCTCCAGGTATGCATGGATAATTTTGATCTTTGTAAAATCGCCTTTTTTGGTGTACAAATGTTAGGTATTTGATATCTACATGGATTATTTGTGAAATTCGTGTGATTGGTATGTTTGTGAATGTGTTATGTGGTAAGAACTGAGGAACAAATGACAGAAGGAAATCGTAAATGATGCAACTGGAATAACTATGATAACAACATCTATGGCTTATTGTGGGCAATTATCATTGTGACGTAAAACACATATGAGTTGTTGAATATGATGGAAATAGTATTGATGGTTATGGAAATACTTGTAAATTGTTGTTGTTACTTCTTAAGAAGTGTTGTTGTTGATCCTTGTGAATTGTTGATTGTTGTTGTGTTGTTTGTGAATTGTAACTGTACGGTGGGATCAGGTTACGCACCGCAACACAAATTTATAAGGTGTGGGTTGTAGTGATAAGGGTAGATGAGGTAATAAGGGTGGCCGAGGTAATAAGGGTGGCCGAGGTGGAAAGTGATCGAAATCACTATTGAAATAAAAATATGAGCAAATTGTGAAATTATTGATGTGGAAATGTGGAAGGGGAAACAGGAGAGATTGTAAACTTGTTTGGCTTGATTGTTCCTTTCTTGTGCATTTGATTGTTGATTCTATTACTGCTTCCTACTTGTGTATGGTTTTAATCTATTTGGAGCAAAGTTTGTTCATACGTACCAGTACAATTCGAGTGTACTGACGTCCCTTGTGCCGAGGGTGCTACATCCGTGTTATGATTATAGGTGGATCCATAGTAGGTACTCCAGTCCACCGACTGTAGTTCCTCGTCACTTCCCATCAGCTGAATTGGTGAGCCCCTTTTCTTTCGGGGCCCTGTGTGGCTCATGCTGCTTCTGTTGTGGGATCTTGTTTTGATATTTGTATAAGGTATAGCCATAGCCTTGTTACCGGCAAGTACTGTATCATCCTTTTTCATAATCAGAGGCTCCGTAGACAGAAAATGTGGGTCATGAACTTATGTAATATGTATCTTGTATGTTGAGCTATGTAAAATGTAAACCATTGCTAAGATTCATGTACCGTGTGTTTGTTTAGTAATAAATAAGTGTTTTAGTTTTAAATGGTTATTTCACTTGGTTAATAAGTAATGAAAAATACAGGGTGACACGTGGGATAGGAAAGGCACCCAGGTCCGCTTGACTGGGGATACCCGATCGAGCGCCGGTCTTGTCCTTTGAATTTGGGCGTGACATTGATAATGTCAGAGAACTTTTGGTTCTCAATCATCATTAGTCGTTCATAGTACTGTGGGTCCTGAGCACAGATAAAGAACTTGTGCATTTGCTCCTTTTCTAAGGCGGGTCTGACCTTAATAGCTTCGGACCTCCAGCGAGTAGTATGCTCACAAAATGTCTCTGTGAGCTTCTTCTTCAAATTTTGGATATAGAACACGCCTGGTGCATTCTCTATATTAAACATGAATCTGTCCATAAAGTCAGATGCCATGCCTACCCAGCTTGACAACTTCTTGGGATCTTGGCTGATGTCCCAAGATAATGCATCTCCTTTCAAACTCCTCATGAATAGCATCATGCAGATCCTTTCATCCTTCCCTACTCCAACCAGCTTGTCGCAATATGTTCTCAGATGGACCCTTGGATAACCCGTACCATCAAACATTTCAAACTTGGGAGGTTTATACCCCTCAAGCAGTTCGACATCAGGCTCTATGCAAAGGTACTCATAGTTCAGCCCCACGATTCCTTTGCTTCCCTCAGCGCCCTGAATCCAGCTGGTCAGTTTCTTAAGTTCCTCGGCTAAGTTCCTAATAAGCGGATCCTTTTTTCAGACTCAGGTGTGCATGAAATAGGTTGTATGGAGTGTGACATGGTCTCCACGTAGATATGATTCTTATGGTGGCCTTGTTTATAGGTATGGAAATGGTCATTTGTGGAGTTCTGATGTTCTAGGATGAGTAGTGGAGTGTTGTTTGGGGTATGGCAAGTGTTATATAAGACTTGCCATATCAGTTCTTTGGTGGAGCATCGTGATGGTAAGGCGCGGGATGATTTTGCTATTTTGGGATATTTTGAGAAGGGGCAGGGCTTTGAGTATTGGGGAAGTTGATATCTGGGTGTTGAGGGAAAATGACAGGTTTTCCAAATTTCTAACTTTATCGAGCTCTTCCTGGAATTCAATAGTTTTTGTTCAAACTATGACACATTCTCGTTAGGAACCCAAATACTCTGGCCATCAGTGGCCTCTACTCATTCAGTTGTGTTCTCCTTCCTAATGTTGTTTAAATCTTCCATTTTTTCTTGTATTTGCTCTTGCCTTTAGAGGGACTAAGAGGAGGAGTGGGTGGAGGGCCACTGGATCTTGTGAAATAAGATGATGATGCCAGAGTGCACGAACTAACCTTTAGGGAGGGGAATAATATAAAACAAGAAAACAAAATAAAAACAAAAAGTGATCAAGTCAGTGAGGATTATAAAAAGTATTGCAATATTTAAACACATAGTGCAGGAATGTAAAGCGTGTCCTAATTTGGGAACCTCTTTCTGCCCGAGGTAGGCCTAGCGACAAATAGACATGGAGAAAATTTAATGCTAAATGCCTCATTATATTGATAAAGACAGGCAAATCCTAAAATGACACTAAATAAGTAAGAAATAAAAGTCATTAATGGCCATTGGCCTTGTTACATTCATAAAGCAAAAAAGTAAATTCCTATCTGTTTGGTCATAGAAGGTCCTTCTCCAGATTCGACATCCTTGGCTCCGTTGAACTGCTCCCCCGATTCGCGAAGTCCCAGCAACAGGTATGCTCTGGATAGATGTCTACCTTCGGTCCCTTCAGCCTTTTGATAGTCTTCAACCTTTTTTAGAAACATTCCCTCTAGTTTTACTATGCCTCGCTACAAGTATCCTAGCCTTTTGTTGGCACTGATAGCCATGTCTTTCCATTCCTTAATCAGCTTCTTGTTGGACTCTTTTATCTCGCGATGTTCGCTCTTGCATTCACGGATCCTCTTGCGCAACTGGTTATACTTGACGTGCACCTCGGCCTTTTCATCTATAATTCTGTGACCTTGAACGAACCCTGGCTGGCCCAGACTATCCCAATTCTCTTCCAAAAAACCAAGATAGAAAGGGATACAACCGACATGATATATGTCTGGCTCGATGGTGTCTTTTTACATTAAGATCTTGTTGTGCCACATATGCTGGGTTTGGCACATGTGGGGACTATCACCATATTGGAAGTTAGCTTGAAAATGGCTCATCTTTTCGACCCTGGTTATGACTTGCTTCCTACCTGCTTGTCTCATAACTCGAAGAAGGACGTAAGCGTATGTTCCTCTTAGACCCATCAGTATTAGGAAAGGTGCATCTCTAGATCGGCCGATGAACTCCTCTATCGAAAATCACTCGAACATCCATTGAACCTGCCCTTCAGTCAGATTCTCAAAGAGATCAACCCATTCTTTGGCATTCTCAGGCTGAGCGAACATGTCGGGGATGTAGTTCATTCGCTTTGAATGGTGGAAAGCAATATGATCATCCCAGGCCCTTCGCTAAATTTCTTGTCGGTATTCGCCCTTTAGGAGATGTTCCATGAGCCAAAGCTGAAGTAGTAGATTGAAGCCTTCGAAGTGACTCACTCCTGGTTGAGATTTCTCTAAGGCTTGGTATATGTCTGTGATGATCATGGGTACAATGCTGAATGTCTGCCCACCAATCTCCTCCATTAGAGTCTTGGTTACCATAGCCAGCCTAGTATAGATTCTCCCTTTCTTCATTGGAAACATGACCAGACCCAGGAAATAAAACAAGAAGACGAATACCCTATGATGTATATGTCCCAAGGACATGATGGAAAACTCGTCATGGTAGGTATGGTATGATTCGCTGTGACCGTACCTTTCATACAAGTAGTCAAAAGGGATGTACGATTCCTTTAGACATACCAATTCTGCATTCTTCTTCAAGCCCATCATTTTTAGGAAACCCTTGCCTGTGCGGTTCTCAAGAACTAGAAAACCAGGGGTTTCCCATACTAGATCGGCTAGTCGTCCTATTTCCTCTAGCAAAGGTGTCATTTCGATGTACCAAAGCGGAACACGACCCTTTTACAATTCCAAAATAAGGTAGTAGCTTCTATTATCATGTTGTTAGGTTGGATCTCCAGGAGGGACGGTAGATTACCCAGATATTTTCTAACGAGGTTTTTGTCATTAATTATAGCTTCCGCCGCTAAAGCTCATTAAGGACTAGATGCAGTTCTGGTCGTTAAAATATTTTCGCGACTAGTTTAAAACTAGCCCTTAAATGATTTTTAAGGACCATGTTTCTGGTGCCTATTTGCATATTTTAAGGACTAAATTCCTAGTCCATAGAATATATTTGCGACTAGTTTAAATATGGTCGTTAAACGGTACTTTCGCGGCCAGCTAGAAGTTGGACGTTATATCTTTTGCGAGAAGATTAAAGTTGATCGCTAAGTCGAATAGTGCAGCACTACAAAGCTGCAGATTCAACAGCTAAATTTTCTATTCCAAAAAGAATTTAAGGACTAACAGTCTAGGCCCTAAAAAACAAGTCACAAGTCCCTAAATCACATTCAATTTGCAACTAGAAACTCGTGTATATTATTATAAAGATGATATTGTTTTCATAAAATATTACCAAAAATGATCAATATCAGTTAGTTGCATCGTACATCAATGATGTAAGCTAGTCACAATATTGTGTTCATAAATATTTAGCAAAAAACTACACACCACTAATATCCATCGATTGACATGTAAAATTTTCTTGACATCCAGCAAAAAGATGGTCAGTCAGTATGTCATCAAAAATATGCTTCTTGAACTTCAATATCAAAAACCTGTAGAAGAAATAAGAAATTTTAGTTAAAACAAGTCAGATTACTATACTTACAGAAGAAGAGAACAAACTATACCGAAGGTTCCTCAAGTTATCAAAACAAGTCATAAATTCAAAGAATACATAAATATGTGCATTTTGAATGCATTAGAAAAGAAGGTAACGGTAGGATGAAAAAGGATTGGTTCAGTTTCAACTATAGGACACAATGCAGATCCTTTAACCTCTTAGTATCAGAGATGCACACTCTCACGGTCTGTATTTCTGGGCATACGAGTTGACTAAAGAGAAACTGCACCCTGGCTGTCGTAAGAACGGCCAAGAGAGTTTCCAAACAATGCTCATATTTGGTAGTCTAGCAGGAGTTGTTAGCAGGATAAGCTGCTATCCACTAGATGTTATCAAAACCAGAGTCCAAGCTCAATTACAGTCTAAATCTACAAAATATCATGGTATTGTTGATTACTTTAGGCGAAGTGTGAGAGAAGAGGGGCACAGTGTACTCTGGCGAGGTGTGGGAACTATAGTTGGCAGAGCATTTTTAGTGAATGGGGCTATTTTCACTGCCTAGGAAATTGCCCTGAGGTACCTTTTGAACAACAATAACAATAATCATGCAAATGTTCAATTTGAAAATGCATTATAAAACAATATCGGATAACTATTTTTTTACAGTGCATCAACTCTTTGGTTGGCATTATTTCACTAGAGTACTCGTAGCTTTTTTGAATGAAAACACAGGATGATCCTAAGTAGGGCTGTGAAACAATGGTCTTTCACTATACAAAGCAATAAACATGTAAACAACAACTAAAACCAAATGAATGAACTTTCCTCCAAAACGTGATAGTCACTGTCATTTCAAGTCACAAACAACTGAAGTACAAGCATATATGCCTTGAAGTTCAATTTCAAATATCACATGCCAATGACAAGTTGCAGTTGAAGCTGTTAGAGATACTACTGATGCAGATGATAAAGCAGTTGTCACGTCAAGGCTCGTTACCCAGTTTATGGAGGAATATAATTCACGTAGGAGTCCTAGTATGAGTTCCACAAATATTCTAAAGACACAATTGTACATCTAGAGTAGGGATCTGGAGCTAAAAGTGCCAATATTATTTAGCAAACAAGTACTAGCTTTCTATTGAACTATCATTGTTTTACCAAACAATGATTCAAGCAGCTAAGACTATCTTTGTGATCCACCCTAACAAAATTCAATATAGCCTTTCCTCTAGTTTCAGATGGCAAGGTGCCCCATGGACTTCCTTTCATCATTAAGTTGAAAACTATAACAAAAGATGTACTGGCAATATTTTTTAGTAATTTTACCATTTCTTTGGTCAAATTGTAAAAGGCTCGATGGAAACCTTTATTTTCAGAGGAATAAATAAGGAAGAGAAGTATTAACAACTCGAACTACATTAAATCTGTCAAATTATTTGGATGATGTTGGCAAAAGGCTCCCATTCAAATGAACCAATTATCTAGCTACTTGTAAGGCCCCGTAAAATTTTGTGCTTAAAACCTAGTAGCTCATAGTGTCAAGGTCCAAATATTGTGTTAGGAATGTGTAGAATTCTTCACGGCGAGCTTGCTCACCGCGGTTCGGACCGTCGGTGGTGATCTAAGCTTTAAAAATCAAAAGAATAAATTTTTCTAGAAAATTTTCAATTTTGCGGTCAAGAATACGGTCGCAGATCAGCTATGCGGACCGCATTCCTACCGCAGAGTGAAGCAGAAAATTGGTCTAAGATGATGTCAAAAATGCGGCCCATTCTGCGATCGCAGAATCGAAATGTGGACTGCATTCCTACCGCAGAGTGTAATAGAAGATTTGTCAAAAATTAAAGTTAAAATGTGGTCAATTCTGCGGTGCATTATGCGACCGCAGAACACGAATACGGACCGCATTCTTGTCGCAGATCGTGTCAGAACATTTGGGTTTTGAGGAGCAATTCTGCGGTCCATTATGCGGACCGCATGTCTACTCTGCGATCGCAGATGCGACTGCAGATCTCACCCGGGCTTCTATTTTTCTAATTTTAAAACCCGACCCCCTTTCTAATATAACGCCCTAAACCCTCATTTTTTACACATTCTCTAAACAAAATAAGAGAGAGGGAGGAGAGATTCTTGAGGTAAAAGTTCATCTTCTTCAAAAATCGTTTCTCGAATTGCTTGGTCCGAAAAAAATTTTAAAGCTAGTGTCTTCATCTCCATTTCTAAAGGTAAAAACCCTAACCCTTTTTCCCTTGATTTTTAGATTCTAATAGAAAGAGGGATTTATATGCATTAATTCTTGAAAATGGAAGTCAAAACACTCATGCATGTTCTTTATACCTAAAGATTAGTAAATGAAAATGGGTAGAAGTAAGGGGAGGTGCTCGATAACCCAAATAAGCTCGGATAGTAATTGTGAATTTCGTTTGTAAGATATATGTGTAACTTGTGACCTAGATTAACGCTGCTAGATTATTGGGTGAATTGGAAGTAGGAGATAAAAGAAAAAGAAAGGAAATTCGACTCCAGGTATGTATGGCTAAAACCCCCTTTTATTAGAAATTGAGCTCCATTGTCATTGCGAAAGAATGGTAAGAGTTGAATTGGTTTGGGTATTGATTATCATTACGCATTAATTGATTTGTATAGAACTATACATGTTCGTGAAGGATGTGCCTTGATGTGAATAATTTACAAATCTTGATAATTAGGGAATGATGGAAAGTATAATTATGTGTTGTATTACTTGGGCTATGAGCCGACATTGAAATGAAGAACTACCCATGCTAGCTATGTGCTCACTTACCTGTGATTGGTAACTTGAATCATCCTTGAATTGTGTGGGATTGATAGTTGAACGTGTTGACCGTTGGGGATTGAGTAATGCCTCCAATGAGGTGACCTAGCCGGTCGGGTCGTGATCGGACGCCATGCCGCACACATGGTGGTAATGTGCTGATATTGAATTCTGGATAAGGGAAGTGAAATATTGATTGTGAGTAATACCTCCGATGAGGTGACCTAGCCGGTCGGGTCGTGACCGGACTCCGCTCGAGATGGCGGTGGTAATGAGAATAGTGGTGAACTCGTGACAGAATTGCCCTGACCTTGTTGTGGAAATTGTATGAGAAACTATGTGAACTATTTCTTGATTTGCCCGTATTAATTGCTTGTATCTATTTGATAGTTCTTTCTGGTAAAATGGTGTTTAGTTATACATACCAGTACAATTCAAATGTACTGATACCCCTTTTGCCGGGGGCGCTACATTCGTGTTATGATCGTAGGTGGCTTCATAGCGGACAGTGCCGATCGTGTGTAGCAGAGCATCTATCTACCCGAAGTCTCTGTGAGCCCCTTATCTTCCATGGGGCTATTTAGTGTATCTTTTGTTATTACAGTTTTCCGCTTTTGAGGTATGGCCGGGGCCTTGTTGCCGGCATAGTCATGTTTATTTGTTGTATCCTTAGAGGCTCCAAAGACACTAGTGTGGGTTATGTACGGGTGTTGGGGGAGTCCACTATATGTATATGTTTTAATCTTAAACTTGTGATCTCCTTAAACCGTAACTTTAATGGACTCCTTAAAGCTGACTTATGTACGGTAAACCTTTGTAAATAAAATGAACCAATGTTATAATATGTATCATGTATTCCCTTCTGTATTAATGAAAGGCCTAGGTCCCGTATTCATATTGGTTTGGGGTAGGAAGTGTTCGATAAGGCTTGCTCCGTCGGGTTCACTTGATTGAGCGCCGGTCGCGCCTTCCGAGGTTGGGGCGTGACACTACTTCTCGAGAAACAAAAGATGTTTCTATTAGCAAAGCTCTTCCCTATCTCTCTCTTGATATACTACACTCGGAACAGTTTGGATTCTCAAAGTTCTCTGGTTCTAACATAACTAGACTCTGGTTCCCTTTCATCAGCATTGAATATTAATAAGTTCGTGTGATTCTAGATAAGACATCTTGTGACCATTGAAGGATATTGAATCCAGTAACATGAATTGTCCATTTATGCCATGCATCCTTTAATTTAGATGCATGACCATGACAATAAATATGTTGTACAACAATCAAAATGGTGGTTAAGATCTTTGCATTTTAATTTCATGAGACTGTTAGGATAAGGAGACATGTATTACATCAAAGCAAATCAGACGATGTTTGTAAGAACTTTTCAAGAAGGCTTAATTACAAGAACCCATCCAAATGCATTTTTCATAAGAAGAATTCAGAGAAATTCAGCTAATAAAAAAAATTGATGTTTCAGGTAAGTTGTTACTCACTTGGTACATCAAGGATCCGAATAGTCATTCTCCTGAACTGGAGGCTGGAAATTAGTTTGTTGCGCTAATAATAATTCTTTTAATTGCCTCACTTCCTTCATATCATTTTCGAAGTTAGACAAATTTACACTTTAAATCCCTCAACCAAACTGATTTATTATAATGATCAGTATTTATACAGGCTACAAAACATGTTAATCTTCGTAACATGCCGTGTTGGTGAACTTATACAGGCTACACAAAATCTGAGCAATATAGTACACTGGTATCTGATGGAAAATAAGGAGGAAGAGCAACTCATGTTAGTCTTCTAGAATTATTGGATAGTCATTATACAGAGAGCTAAAAGTTACCAGTGAAACCAACATATTCTCCTTTTCAGCTTAATTTGAAAGATGATGCTACGATTTGTGAACCAGCTTGGCCATTACACATTCTTTTACGAATCAAAACGCTAGCCAATTTTGTCATTAACTAGTGGAATCCTATTTTTTCTTTCACAAAAGAAATTCTGCAATGTGATTCACTCCATTGTTGCTAGATTTTATCTCAAATTATTTGAATTCCAACTAAAGCCTCCATCTTTTTCTTTAAATTGCAGCTTTTATTTATTGAATAAGCTCATAGCTATGGAGTTAGGGGATAACAAGATTTTTGAGCGTAGGGCTGCTGCTAGCAGTGACTTCAAACTCATGACCTGTCAAACAAGTCCCTAGAAGAATTCTATAATGCAAAGGAGAAAACCATCGCAGAGACAAAACTTTACAAGAAAAATTCAAATTTCTCCTCTTTGACCTACAAACCCCATCTTTAGACCAATATTCTCACTTTTATCACTCACGCAATAAATATCAGTACTCTAAACAACCCACTTGCAGAAAACATAGCTTTCGTGACAACTTTGGTGATGGTAGACTCGGCCTTTGTGCATAATTTGAGCTCAATGACAATGAAAAAGTAAAGACTAAGGGGTCGTTTGATTGGAAATAAATTATCTCATGATTAATTATTCTGGAATAACTAATTTCAGGATTTGTTATATCACGATTTTGTCTCAACCAAATGTGGGATAAGCTCACTTCAAATAATCGCGAGACTAATTATCCCTTAGCACTTGTACCAAACGAGCAATAGGACATCTTGGTACTGCCATAATAATTACTTACGTTTGCCAAATTAAGCCTATCTTTCTTTATGCTGAATTTATAGTACTTGACATTTTTGCTGTGAGACTAAGGAACTTTACAATGTGCATCTAAAGGGAAGACATTGTAATAGAGGCAAAAGACTACAATAAGCGTTGTTACTGGAATTTGATTATGTTTGGTTAGCTAGAACCATTGGACTGATATGGAATAGGAGTAATTTAACATTTTTAATTTGATTCTTCTTTGTGAAGCACGTTCATTTACTTAAGTCTGAAACTCATCCTAAATCTAATGGTTACTGATTTTGTTTGACATATAGAAACTAAGAGTTATGACAATGGTTATTCTTACATGGTAGTAAATCTGACGAATGGAAGTAAATCAATTGCTAGTCAAACCTAAAAGTAAATTAATACTCCCTCCGTTTCAATTTATGTGAACCTATTTCTTTTTGGTCCGTGCCAAAAAGAATGACCCCTTTTCTTATTTGGAAATAATTTACCTTTATGCAGTGATTTATAGCCACACAAAATATATGTGCCTCATTTTACACCACAAGTTCAAAAGTCTTCTCTCTTTTCTTAAACTCCGTGCCCAGTCAANTTGATTTGCCCGTATTAATTGCTTGTATCTATTTGATAGTTCTTTCTGGTAAAATGGTGTTTAGTTATACATACCAGTACAATTCAAATGCACTGACACCCCTTTTGCCGAGGGCGCTACATTCGTGTTATGATTGTAGGTGGCTTTATAGCGGACAGTGCCGACCGTGTGTAGCAGAGCATCTATCTACCCGAAGTCTCGGTGAGCCCCTTATCTTCCATGGGGCTATTTAGTGTATCTTTTGTTATTACAGTTTTCCGCTTTTGAGGTATGGCCGGGGCCTTGTTACCGGCATAGTCATGTTTATTTGTTGTATCCTTAGAGGCTCCAAAGACACTAGTGTGGTTTAT
>MU671387.1:18679-67986 GCA_026770625.1 Nicotiana glauca | reverse complement strand
CTCTATCTTCCTCACCATCAAAAACTTTCAGGCTACTTTATATGAAGATTCAGGGGATTTTCATAGAAGATTGAAGGAGATTTTTGGGGAAAAAAAAAGATTTTCGAGGAGGAAGGCACCAGGAAATCAGCCCTAAAAAATCCCCTCCATCGTTCTCTCTTCACGCAGCACCAACCATGGCTGTTTGAGACTCGCCGGAGAAACGAGTTCCCATAGCTCGCCGGATTAACGAACTCCCACCCCCTTTGATCATCTTCTTCGCTCCACCAATCGATCTCCCAAACACAACAGCTTCTTAACTCCAATTCCAGTAACACACACATAAACACACGCTGGAGATTCACCTTCAAAGACTCTAGGTCTCGCACATTCTATCTCACTGTTGAAGAGAACCAAAGTGGATTCGAATTGTATTTTGGATTTGGAAACATAACCATTTAAGACTGAAAACAAAATTGTTTTTAATTTCAAGTCATTGATGAATACGAGATTGATTGAGAGGCCGTGAGTTCAGAGTTTCAGCCGCTATCGATGTAGTCGTTATGGATTTTGGTCGTGGTTCTGGCCCTTGGCTTGATTATTAAGTTGTGGAAGTTCAAAGTTTAAATTCCGCTTGTGTACAGGTTAATTTTCTCTAATCCTAGCATTTCGATTATCATTTTGTATGTTCCTGAGATGAATTTGTGATTATCTTCATAAGATGTTCGATTTTCAGTGTCGGATTTCCCCTGTATTTTGCGTCCAAGCAAGGTCATTCAATGTGTTTTTGCCATTTCAGGTTTATCTCTAAGCACTCTTACTATACTTTCAGTGTCGATTTGTTTTAATATGATGCGAGCCAGGATCAGGGGTTAGGAATATGTTTATTTTTGTTTGTTAAAAGTGTTATTTCATCTTATAGAGCACATAGATGCACACTCTATAAAATGTGACTTACTGCAATTTTGGTCTTAGTCACAAAACATATCACCTCTGCGCATTTGTTGAGAATATTACTAATTAGTTACTAATTTTTAAGTTCCTATTTGGCGTGCTCGTGGCAAACAGTGAATACGTTTGTGAATTTTATGGGGTAGATGTATATTTTCATAGTTCTTCACTTGGTTATCTGATCCTCTAGTACGAGTGATTTCGGGTTCTCTGATTAGGGTCGTATGTCTGCTCATCGATGCCTAAAACGTATCTGTTTCTGATTCAATTCTTCTACAATTTTTTTTTGTCCTATCAAGTCCTTGTTTGGTTGGCTGATTCCAGGTTTAAAGTGTGGTTGTAGGGTAACAATAAGTAATATGATCGTCTAATGTTGAAAGAGGATCCCTGTAAGTTCTGATGTATCAGTGAGTTAATCCCATATAGAATTTGAACTCGATAGGTTTAACCAACAGACTGAGGGTTGGTTGCGAGAGGGATCTGTTAAGTTCAGCGTTTGGTTTTGTTAATTTCAGTGTGAGTTTACTCAATTTACAGTCATACTGTTAAGAGTTGGAATACCTGCCCTATTGAAATTTGTTTCTTTTCCCTGATTGTCTACATCTCCATTGTTTCACAACTAGTACTGTATATGGGAGCCTTTTGACAATGCTTTTGATTTGAATGGCTCCACTTCCAAGAGGATTTTAGGGGTTCTATAAGAATAAGATAATCTGGGTTTACCTATACCTGCTGGAGCTCCATCGCCAATTGAATAAAGGATAGAACATTTTCTTTTTCTTTCGTGTTTCTTTGAGTTTTTTTTACTTGCTTTAGTCTCTGAATAACTTTTGTTTCCTCTCATTCTTGGGCAGTGTGAGTGTTGGATTTGGGAAAGGTTGGAGTCTGCTGTAAAGAGTGTGAATATATGCCTGTTTGTTCGTTTCTTGTTCTTTGAGTTTAATCACTCATGTTGCTGCATTTCCATAGTTTTGTATTTGCTAAATTATTCGTGCCTTACATTATTGGATTGAATATGTAGTTATTGGGGTCTGAAAGTTTCAAAAGAGAAGAACGAAGCGTCTGACGTAAGTCCTGGAGTGCTGATTATTAATTGAAAGTAATTTGGGTTTAACATGTTTTGTTGCCTCAAGCACGTAATTGAACATCACGACCATGGGTACGGTTCCCGTAATGCAGTTGCGGTGATTAATTTCGAATTAGCTTTTAAAAGTGAGTATCCATAGCTACTAAAATTAGTTGAATAGTTGGCAGGTGAGCCATATCAGACAACATAAATAGCTTATGGCCCTCCAAAGTTTAGTTTGAATTCCCTTTAAAAATTAGATTTGAGGTGCGCCGCGCGAAATAAAATGACAATTGCGTGACCCTCATTTTAATTGGCTTTAACTCAACCTTAGAATTCGAGGCGTGTCATTTAGCAAATTCCATGGCCTTTCCCCAAAATAATATTACGTTAGAACCTTTAGGCACGATTTGTAATAATATTACCTTCCTAATACGGGTGCACATTAATGTGACCTAAATACAAATCTCAACGAAGTCGAAATGTGTTAAAAGCCACGGGCGTACTGGTACGGCGTGGTCCGAGATACATTTTCACGATGTTGTAATTCCTTGTAAAATTAAATAATAATAAAGCGGAGTATTAATAAATGCACATAAAAATGGAACATATATAGAAATCAGATAAAAGCAAAAATACAACAGTTGAGCGACCGTGCTAGAACCACGGAATTCGGGAGTGCCTAACACCTTCTCCCGTGTTAACAGAATTCCTGACCTGGATTTCTGGTTCACGACTGTAATATAGAGTCATATTTTTCCTCGGTTCGGGATTAAAATCGGTGACTTGGGACACCATTAATCTCCCAAGTGGCGACTCTGAAACTAAATAAATAAATCCCGTTCTGACTGTCCTTAAATTGGAAAAACTCCTTCCTTTTATTATATCCCTTCCCGGGGTGTAGTAAAAGGCTTCGTAGAAAAAGGAGGTGTGACATTAGTCACCCCTCAGGATCCACTAGTGTGGTTCCCGGCCAGACAATTATTGTGAATTTGAGGTGCAATTAACATATAAGCAGATAAGGCTCAAATAAAAGGGGCTATCAATACACAATGGTTTGGAAGTAAACAAAGTTTGAAAGAATAATTAAAAGAGCTAATTTTTAAATAAGGAATTACAATGTTAAAAGAGAATGAAGAATAACGGAAGGGGATCCTAGGTTTATTAAAAATATGGATCACCCTACACAATGTCTGGTAATCACTCCTCAATGAGAGGCTACACTTGACATTATCGCGTGGTCATCATATCCATATCTACCCTTCCCACCCCATTAAGTTATTAAAGTGCGAATTAGTCTCGGTTACTTATTGCATACTACTACCCGTCCCATTCCTACCAGTCCTGGAGGCACTTAGGACTACTAATCCTAAAAGGGAGGGATATTAGGCTTATTGAAAGTATCAAAGGTAAAATTTCTAGAGCGACATAAAAAACATATAAAGACTGCACATTAGAGGAGAAACAAATAAATATATAAGGCTCAAGTATACCTCCTCAAAACAAAACAATCCAATAGGACCACTTAAATAAATGAGTAAGGTCTAATTCTAAAAATATACTTGAGGGAAGAGGAGATTGTTGTATTGCAGCAGGCCAGACTTATTACATTACTCAGTTAGGAAACAGAATCAGGCCTACCTACTGATTGTAGTGCTTAAATAAATAACAGAGGTGAGTTCAGTTGTATTTATATTGCCTAAAGCTTGCCTAAGTGTTCAAGCGAGGTCCTATAGGCATAGTATCTACTTATTTTAGAATGATGAAATAATAAAACTCAAAATGAAATGTTCAAAATCCTATAGGCATGCTTGCTAAACCTCGTTAAGTGAGAGAATTAGATTATAAAAAAAGATTCAGAATAGGAGCAATTAATTTAGACCGGTTACAGATTCTGCAGGTGATAGTATCTACTATTACTGATCTTAATCCCTAGGAGCATGATATCTAACATTGACTATGAACGAAGTGAATCAGATTTATTTAAGAGTCCTAATAGGCATGATTTCTATGCATTACTGATTTTAGGTCCTAACATTGCATGTGAGTAGAAACGAACAGGATTATACATATGGACCCCTATAGGCATGATTTCTATATATTACTGATTTCAGCACGCAACTGGGTTATAATCAATTGGGCCTTAAAACATGATATCTAAATTGTGACGAAATTTGCAGAATTTTAGATGATCCCTATAGGTAGGTTATCTATATATGAAGTTGAACAAGAAGTCATATAAACATGTTTCTAAATGCAGTTTACAGCATTAAAATACCCTATAGGCATGGTTTTGAAATGCAGTTTGCACTAATAAAATACCCTATAAGCATGGTTTCTAAATGTAGTTTGAATATGTAGAAATTCAAAATAGTCCTATAGGCATTATTTCTACCCTTGACATGCATAAATACCACCCCTTTTCACTAGCCTGCCCCAAATATTTATTACAAATTATTACAAACAAGGAATATTAAATTACATCAAAATACATAAACACAACTAGAGGAGGCCCGATTCTTGGCTCCTTCCTAAGCTATTGAATAACTGCCTTAAGATGCCATTGCTTCAAAACCTTTATCAAATTTGAGTGTGTCAGAGTTTTCTAAGAGCCTCAATAGTACCTCGGGCAGTGCTCACACCTAAATTATATCACCAGAATAGGGATAAGTGCAGTGTGGAAATGCCAGCCCTCATGTGTCCAAGTTCAGAGAGAGCGCATGGGTCCCAAGGCAAGGCTTACATGAGGGGGGCAAGACCTAAGTCTATGAGAAAGTGGAAGTGAAAGTTGAGGGAACAAAGAAAAGGGAAAGGGTGATGGCAGACAGCCATTAATACTTTTAAGAGTTGATAATTTCACACCAAAGGGGCAGGGGATTGGGAATCCATTGCAAGGGCCTATATACTTAGGCATGAGTCAATTCTGGGCATGCACAGCAATAGGGATGTTGTCATGCTTGTAAATCAACCAGAACACACAACATATAAGGGTAACATAGCGGTTATGATCCTAAGAGGACCAAATTTGAGCCATGTTCAGCAATATTCCATGTTGTCATGCCCCAAACACTATAAGTACCAAACACATTGGGGTAGGAATTTAGGATTCATAATGCATTGATTCAAAACAGGAGAAAAGAAATTACAGCATGCTAAATAAAGGTACTGAAATAGATACAAGCAGTAGGTAGACAAGAATGCGAGAACATTAAGTAACCTTGTTGTTGTTGATGCTGAAAACTTAATTAGAACATACCAGTTCAAATAAGCAAAATGTAACAAAGAAAGGTAGTAGGACTTTGAAATATAGCTTTGGATTTCAGCCAGCTAAACAGGACATAGTACAAGTAGTAAAGCAAGAGAGAGTGTTTTGAGTGTAAGTGTGAGTTCAGAATTAAAAGTATTCGTGTGTTTGTGTTAGTGAGAGAGTATGTATATATACTAGTTTGGAACAATGTAAAATAAGGCAAGAATTACAATTGTACAGTAGTTCTGGAACCAAGTACTTATCAAAATCAAATCAATGCAAGTACTCCTTTAATTAAGAGGCAATCAACCAACGGTAATGGACAAAAATGTTTAAGGAGAGAAATCAAGTAGAGCATCATGTACAGAATAGACAATTAAGGGTAAGTACATAGGAGTTCAATGAACGAAATAACTAATAAAGAATCAGTAAAATACTTTTTAACCAAATAAGGTAGGAAAACACAATAAAGTTGCAGAATATGGAGAAAATCGAAAATCAGCACATGGTCAATCAGGGAATCAAGGATTTGAAATTATTGATTTAAGGAGAGTAACATGGGTTCCCATAAATAAGCAAATAAACCAAGTTAAAATAGGAGAATCGAAAGTCTAAAGAGAAGTTTTCAAATCAAGCCAAGAAACAAGGAGCTCAGAGTCAATCAAAGAGAGAGTCATGAGTCATGTTTTAGCATAGAAATAGAGTGAGATATGGGTAACCAAACATAGAAAGCGAAGTGGCAAGTCTTGACCAGTCAAGACGAACACAAGCACATAGAGCTAATGTAAGTTAGGCATAAGGAACTCAGTAGAAACACATTCGAAGTGAGATGGTCACAAAAACTCAAACAAGAACAGGCCAGTCACAAAATCAAATGAAAACACCTAGAGAAATTAGGGCTTTCAACATAGGCGAGTTAAAGAGAAGATAGAAACCCAGAATCAGAAGAATTGCACAAAGGGAACAAGAGATTTCAAAAATAACTTTTGCACTTAAACGAACAGTCTCAGACCCAAAACCATAAGATTTTCCACAATAAAAGGGTTTTAAAAAGAGGATAAATAGATGGATCAGACAAAAACTCAGGAAAACAAACATTCATTTAATAAATAGCTAAAAGAAATTATGATTTTTAACATGGAAACTCAGGCAGAAGGATAATACGAGCAAACACATCAAAACATATCAAAAATCAAAGAAAGGTTTCAAAATAACTTAACAGAACCTTAATCAGAAGGATAAGGAGTTTTGAAAGCAGAGTTTTAAAAGAAACTTCGAGAAAAAAGGTAAAAGTTCAGAACAGACATAGATCTGAAACAAATGTAAGAGAAATCGAGAGAACCATGAAGGTTAGGTTTTCAGAGGAACCCCAAGTGGTGAGAAAGGCTTTGAAAACCATCGATCTATGCAGGAGAGTCAAGAGTCAGACTCGAATAGCCATGGCTGGCCGGAGAAAGGTTAGAGACGAGTGGAGAACAGACGTAAATTGAAATCGACCAAGGTGCAGACCATGCTCTTTCAAGATCTAGCCTTGAAACCATAATAATCGAATACGTACAAGCCCTAGGAGGTGGATACATGCCTCCAATGACCTTGGAAGCCATGGATTTGGGGTTTTTTAGAGTTGTAGCTGATGCCGGCGGCTAGGGTTGGAGAGGGTTTAACAGAGGATTGAGATAGAAGGGGATTCAGAGACGGAGGGGTGTGTGAAATGGTTAGGGTTAGGGGGTAGTTTGAGATTAAAAAAGGAAAGGATGGTTGTTGGTCATTGATCTGAATGATCAATGGCCTGAATTAAAGCGGGCGAGTGGGCGGGTTATGAAGATGGGTTTGGGTCAAATTAAATTGGAATTGGGTCGGAGGTTCAAATAGTTTCAATTGAGTTCAATTGGGGTGCAAAATCAGACTAAAATTGAAATAAAAATGGGGCTAACATTTAAATAGCCACTTTTCCCTATTTGATTTATAAAAATAGTAAAATAATTTCTGGTAATAAATTAAAGGTACTAAAATGATTAATACCACAAAATTTAACTATTTAAAAGTACCAGACCTAATTTTTATGAATATACACGTAATTAATCCTAAAAAAGTCTAATACTGTAATTACATACAATTTAAATTTAAAAATACTAAATGACCTTGTAAGAATGTGCAAAAATTATATTAGCCAAATTTTTGTATAAATATGAAAATTCAATAAATGAATCACCAAAAACGATAATTTTGAGAATAATTATTGAATTTTTATCGATAAAATAGGGCAATAAATTGATTAAAAAATCTTTAAAAATTAAGAAAAAAATAGTAAAATATTTGGACATACATATATATATGCATGCACATGCTATTTTGAAAGTATTTTGTATATTAAAAATATGTAGGGAAAATTGAGTATCAACACTGAGTACATAACTGCAATTAAGAAAATAACTCAACATCTAAGAACGATCATTGTGGGTCCAAATAGTACAAACATATAACCTAAACATGATTTCTAGCATAAATCATAGCTCAAGTGCTCTAACACATAGAGTACATTAAAAATGTTCGAATAAGATAGCTCCATAATTCTACGGAATCAACTAAATCAAAGTCACTACGGTGGACGCCCACACGCCCGTCACCTAGCATGCACGTCATCTCAACATCAATTACATAACATGTAATTCGGGGTTTCATACCCTCAACACAATTTTAGAAGTGTTACTTACCTCAAACAAGACAAATCCAATATCGAGCAAGCCAAATGATGCTCCAAAAATGCCATCCAGCGTACCGAGATCCGAAAAAATTGAAACAAGCCAAAAGCAACTCAAGATTATCAAATAATGCCTAAGGAAACAAATCCAAATGATAATGGTTGAATTTTAATCAAAACCCCAAAGACAACCAAAAAGTCAATCCCAAGCCCACCCCTCGGAACCTGACGAAACTCACAAAATACAGAAATCCATTTAATTATGAATTCAACCATACTAATTTCACTAAAATATGACCCCCAGTCAATGTTCCATTCTCAAGAATTCGCTCTATGAAACTTTAGTAAAACAAAAACCCAACTTTCTCTTTTGAAATCATCACCCAAATGCTAAAAATAAAGGTAGAGTCATGAAATATAAACAAAACCAAGTATAGAACACTTACCCCAGTCCTTGTGTTGAAATTTACCTCCAAAATTTCTCAAATTCGAGCTCTTCAAATTAAAATGTGAATAAACCCTCTACACATAACTTCTGCCCATGCATCGTAGCTTTTGCGAACAAGTTAGCTGCTTCTGCAACAGAACCTCCGCTTCTGCGGAACTAGATGAGAACTCAACCCTCGTAGTTACAGAACAAATATCCACTTCTGCAACATCGTAGGTGCGAGCCACCATCTGTACCTGCACAAGACCTCGCTCATGCGCTCCATCTCTTCGTACATGTACATCCTCACATGCGCTCCAAGACTCCGCTTCTGCGATCTTCCTCGTGTAGCTCTCACCTCACCTTTGCGACTCCTTTGTCGCTTTTACGACCAACAAACCTGCACCAAACTAGCCATAGGTGCGATCACACCAAATCTTACCACCAGTAGCCTTAGTAAAAATTGATCCAAACGATCCAAACCACGTTTAAAACTCTCTCAAGCCACTCGGGACTCCGTTCGAATATACCAACTAGTCCAATAACATAATGCAAACTTACTTGAGGTCTCAAATCATACATTACAACATCCAAACAGCGAACCTCACCTCAAATAAAATTAATGAACTTTGAACATACAACTTCCAAAACTCGCACCGAAACATAGAGGTGTGCATTCGAATCGGTTTATCGATAAATCAAATTGATTATTTGTTATTGGTTTATTGATTTATCGATTCTCTTTCGATTTTGAAATTTTCCTTATCAAGTTATCAATTTCGATTTTGTCCTCTTCAGTTATCGATTAATTGATAAACCGATAAGATATAATTAAAGACAAAAAAAATTAATATTTTTTTAGCCTTATTCCATAATAACCTTTTCTTTACCCTAACTCCCTAACCCTATTATTTCCTCTACCATATTTAAGGAATGATCATATTTAAAGCTGAAGGGAATAGAGTTCAAATTAATGGAAAACAAAATTAGCCGTGATGATGTATTTTAATTTTTTTTACCGTTGGAATGTTGGTGGCATACATTTGATCCCTTACTTTTGTTTCGTTGCATGTTCTTGTTGACACAATTTTTATGTTATAAACGAAGTTCATCTTATTTTAGCTTCTTTTTGTCCATATTGGCTAGGCCTGTTTGTAGTGATATACTTTCCATTGAATCCCGCAAATTTTCTTATTAGTGTAATCGATAAATGAATCGATAAGCCCCAAAAATTGATAAATAGAAATAGCAAAAATCGAAATTTTATTGAAACAATAACGATAAGTATATGTACAAATCGATAAGTATTATCGATAAGGGTCAAAATAGAATCGATAAATCGAATGCACGCCCCTACGGAAACATATCAAATAAACCCAAAATGAACTCAAATTTTACACACAAGTCCCAAAAGACATAATGAAACTATTTCAATTTGCGTAATCATAATCCGAATGCTATATAATCAAAGTCAACTTCCGGTCAAACTTATGAACTTTCCAAACCTTCAAATTTTCAACTTTCACCAATTATTACTAAATCCTTCTAAAAATATCCAAATGCAAATCCGGGCATACGCCCAAGTCAAAAATTACCATCCGGACCTAACGGAACCATCAAACTCAACGCCAACGTCACATCCTAAAAAGTCAAACTCGGTCAGCTCTTCCAACTCTAAAGCTTCAATCATGAAATTCATTCTTCCAAATCAATTCAGAATAACCTAAAAATCAAAACCGACAATTTACATAATCATAATTTGTCATACGATGCTGCTCAAGTCTTCAAATAGATAAATGGAATGAAAATTCTCAAAAGGACCGATCATATCGTTACATTTAAGCCAAATGTTGAAAATGGTCCATGCCTGTGTTGATTTGACCAACATATCATCTATGTAGACCTCCATAGTTTTTACTAAGATTTCTTGGAATATTTTGGTCACAATTCTTTGATATGTTCATGACCTGGGGTAGAATCAATTAACTGGCCTATATGCGATAAAGGAAATGAATGTTTAGGACAAGACTTATTTAAATCAGTATAATCTACATAGACTTGCCACTTAACATTCTTTTTTGGAACCACAACAGTATTAGCTAACTAGTCATGGTACTTTACCTCTCGTATTGAACTAATTTTGAAGTTTTTGTACCTCATCCTAGAACCTAGATTACTTAATTTTGAAATGCTCCTTGCTTCATTTTCTTCTGTTAGACAGGTCGATGTAATGTATTCTCATTTAGCTTATGGGTGTTCACCTCCGGTCCTATACCTATCATATTTGAATGGGACCAAGCAAAGCAGTTTCTGTTAGTACATAAAAATTCAATTAACTTACCTTTTATTTTTGGACTCAAGTTTGCTCCGATGTAAACTTTTTTTTCTTGCCAGTTGACAAATAACATTACAACTTCAAGCTCCTCCATGGTTGTTTTGATATTCTCATTTCCTATGATTCTTAAATCATATCAGCTCTCGAATCCATATCAGTTTGATCTTGTGGGCTTTCAGTTGAGGTGTGAATAAAAGTTTCCCTTGTAAGAGCATGCAATCTACTATTCTATGGCTATGATCATTGTGAAACTCAAACCAGAATTTTGTGAAACTCGCACCGACCTCATTTCTTTTAGCCATCGTAGCTTGTCTACCATTCCTCTTAGGAAATCCATCAATTCAGAAGTGCTGACATTAAAACTATAATCTCCTATTCTTGCTTCAGTGTTAGAATCCTTGCCTCGGGTGTCCCATTCCTTAATGAATCGGGAAGAGGAACTCGTCTCCTATTTCCTTGATCTTGAATCAAAATGTGAATGCTCTTGTTTAGGCTGGGAATCTTGCCCCGCAGGTCCCATGTAAGGCTCATACCTGTTTTTATCAGACCTTTTTATGATTTCGAACTTCTACATACCATCCTTTCATCTACCCTTGGCTGAGTAACTGTATCTTCTTCTATCTACAACTTCTTGCTGTATCAATTGTACACATCATCCCAAGTAGTTGCAAGAAACTCCCACAAGATTTCTTTCAACCTTTTCATGGATTATAAACTTTTCTCATTCAAATTGCATACAAATTCCAGAGCTACCAAATTATCAGGTACTTGTGGCAGCATCATTCTCTCTCGTTGAAATCTATATATTAACTCTCTAAGCAATTATGTATTTCCCTATTTAACTTTGAAGATGTCCTCCATTTATTTTTTAACTTTTTGAGCCTCTGAATGTGCTTGTATAAATGAATATGCAAGATCGGCAAAAGAATCAATAAAAAATTTTATTAAGAGTGAGCACAATGTTAATGTCCCTTTCGTGAGTGGTACGCCAAACTTCTTGACCAAGACTGATTCAATTTTTTGCTTGGTTAAATCATTTCCTTATACGTCTGTGGTAAATGTAGTAACATGTCCTGTGGGTTGGATGTCCCGCCATACTTAGGGATATCAAGCATTTTAAACTTTTTGGAAATTGGCAAAGGTGTTGCACTTGGCTTCTAGGGTTGATGTGAATATTTGTCAATATCCATACCCTTAATTATGGGAGACACGCTAGGTATTTCCTCTATACGCTCATTTTGCTCCTTCAGATGTTTTTTCAAAGTTATTACTAAACTTTTTAAATTTGAGTGATTCGGTGTACTTGATTCTCAATCACCGAACTCATTTGGCACTTCTCCACTTCCAGAATTGTAAAGTCTTGAACGCAAATTCTCCAAGGTGGTATTAACTGGTAGTGAATTTTGTGCCACATTGGGCAATCCACTCATAATATCTCACAGTGCCTCGTTCACATGTTGTGAAATCAACTACTTCAAAGCATCCTGCTCGATGTTTTTTCACCTCCCTGTTTCCCATCAATACGTGAATCAGACCTTTCAGGTGAACTTTCTCATGAATGGTGAGTTGATGTAGGTGTGTGATGTGGTAGAGTTCTATGTGGTTGATTCAGTTATTTATTTTCGTTACCTGTAGACATGTTTTGTTGCAAAAAATGAGATATGGAAAGTGAATAGAGAATTAGATTTTCGATAATTGATCCAATCTATTTAACAAAATGTCACGATCCAAATCCACCAAGGGTCGTGATGGCGCCGGACATGCTGTCAGGCAAGCCAATACCAAGAAATTAATTAAATTCTCATTATGACTTATTGAAAACATTCCTTTTATACAATTAAACAATAAATGATAAAATTCACTGAAATAAAATGATGTCGTTAAAAGATTTAATATTGAACAATCCCATAACCATCCCAGAACCCAGTGTCACAAGTGCATGAGCTATTTCTAGGAAGCAATATAATAGAACAACCGTCCGGAATACAAATTGGACAAAAAGTAAATACAATAACCTGAAAGAGATTCTGCTGGCTGCGGGTCGTCTCGAGAAGTGAAGTTCACCCTAGTCTCTGTATCAACCATGCTGCTATGCCCACTAGGCCACTAGAGATGAATGTACCTATGCAACAAAAATGTACAACAAGTGTAGCATGAGTACGAAAGTAATGTGTACTCAACAAGTTCCCGCCTAATCTCGAAGAAGTAGAGACGAGAGGCCAATTTCGACACTTGCTTGTGGTCCAATAATAATATACCAATAATGTAGTGAATCGAGAATGTTCATAAAATGTCTTTAACTCAATAGCATGAGACAAATAACAGTTCTTTTATTAATAGGAAATTTTCCAGATTCATTTCCATCATTTAAGCATTTATTTAAGGACAGGGAGAACAATTATCAACATCTATAAATCTCAATGCAAGAAACACAAGCATGCGCAAATCAAGCCGATGTCGTACCATCTGATCCAACAATATTTATACTATGAACTGCCAAAGGGTCGAATGGCGCGAATCATAGATGCATCTATTTAATCTACCGAGGCGTTCAGCCCGTTCCACAATAGATAAACACATTCAAACAGTCAAATCAATAATTTATCAAGGAGCAAATATTCAGGAAAAGGTAAGTTTTTCTTTTAAAAGTCAAGAAATGATATTTAGCCTTTTAGAAATTCATTTACACATTCGATATATTTTAAGCATTTTTAAGTTTGTCAACAAGGTTGCAAGTATTACAAGTAAGCATGCTTTTGGGCCCTAAACTACCCGGACTTAAGCATAATGTAGCTATGCATGGACTCTCATCACCTCGTGTGTACATAGCTCCCACATATAGGAGCACATAACCAATTAACTCACCTATGGGGACAATTCCCTCTTTCAAGGTTAGAAAGGAGACTCATCTCGCTCCGAAGTTCCAAAATCGGCATTCCACGCTCTTCCTAAGACTCAAATTGATGCACAATGCTCCAAAACTAGCCAATAATTATGCAAATCTATTAATATACATTTAATTACTCATAATAGTCCCATTTGTAACAATTCCTAACACCGATCGAAAAGTTGACAAAAATGCCCATAGGCCCATGAACCCGGATTCCAAAAATTTTTGAAAATAAAGTTTACCCATAACCTCACGAACTCAAATATATAATGTACTCTCAATTTCATACCCAAAATCGTGGTCGAAATCCAAGAATACTAAGTTTCTACGTTTTCCCTCAAACCCCAAGTTTTCCACTAATTTCCATGTTCAAATCCATATCTAAATTGTGCATTTAACTCAAAACTAGCATAAATGACATACCTTATTCTTGGTGATGAAAACGGCACCCCAGGATTGCTCCAAAATTGACTCCAATGGAAGAAATAGGGTTGAAATGAACCCAACCCCCGATTTAAAATAACCCCTCTGCCCCCAGCATATCCACTTGACCCTTTTTCGGTTCCGCAGGTGCATCTTACCCTCCGCTTCTACGGTCCTCCTCAACCCCTCAGCATCTACATCTACGCCTTTTCTTCCACAGGTGCGGCCCCGCATCTGTGGCAAAACTGACCGCATTTGCGGTTCCTACCCGGCCAACCTATTTTCGCTTATGCAACACAAGGGCCGCTTCTGCGGCTCCGCACCTGCTGCACAAGTCTTGCAGGTGCGGCTTCACCAGCAGGCAGTAGCTTCAGCTCTTCTTCCAAATTCCAATTCGATCTGTTATCCATCCAATATTCATCTGAGGCCTCCGGGACCCCAACCACTCATACCAACCAATCCCAAAACACATTATGGACTTGCTCGTGGCCTCAAATCATATCAAACAACGCTAAAATCATGAATCGACCTCCAATCCAAGCTTAAGGAACTTTAGAATTTCAAACTTCTTCATTCGATGCTAAAACCTATCAAATCACGTCCGATTGACCTCAAATTTTACACACAAGTCATATTTGACAGTACGGACCTACTCCAACTTCTGAAATTGGAATCCGACCCCAATATCAAAAAGTCCACTTCCGATCAAACTTCTCAAAAACCTTCCAAATTTCTATCTTCAGCCAACTGACTCCAAAATGACCCACGGACCTCCGAATTCACTTCCGATGACACTCCCAAAACCAAAATCACCAATACGGATCTATTCCCAGACTCGGGGACTAAAAAAGAGATTGATAACACTGAAACACACTTCAACCCAAACTTATGAAATTTTTTCAAAAATGCTAACTTGTACAATAGGTGATAAAACATTCCCGGGTTTTCTAGAATGCGACCCGAACATACTCCCAAGTCCAAAATAATCATACGAACTTGACGGAAACTTCGAATCCTGATTCTGAGGTCGTTTACTCAAAAATCTAATCTTTGTCAATTCTTTCAACTTAATGCTTCCAAAATGAGAATTCTCTTTCCAAATCAACTCCGAACTTCCCGAAATTTGATTTTAACAATGCGTACAAGTCATAATACCTAAAGGAAAGCTTCTAATGGCCTCAAACTGCTAAACGATGCGCTAGATCTCAAAACAACTGGTCAGGTCCTGACATTCTCTCCCACTTAAACATATGTTCGTTCTTGAACGTTCTAAGAATTGCGCTAGAGTTTTTCGAAATCACTGTTTAACACCTCGTGCACCTATTCATGCTACTACAACTCATTTGAGCACATTAGCTCGATCAATCCTGAAGATATTCCCTTTTATTCAAGAAAATAAGCTTAGAGCCCAAACCCACCATCCGGAATTCTTAACCAGACATGCTTCCAATATGTGAACACCGGGTCAATCACAACACGAGGTACCAGAACATGACTGCATATCCTTTTTGAATTCTCACCATGCACAATATCATTCACACAACCATAATAATATTCTTTGATCATAATAACCAACATTCCCCGAATCTGATGCTCATAACGCACCTCAAGATATATATATATAAGTCTTGTTCTAACTCTTGCAATACCGCCACGATAGAAGAGATGTGTATAAATCCATAACCAACTACAAAATCAACAAAAAATAATTGAGGCTACACTCCTAACAAGAACATTATCTCATTTTGAACCATGTAAGGATCTTTACTCTTTAATATACTTTATACAATCAGATTGCACTGATCCTAGATCCAATAACCTTGTCTCACCCAGTACAAACTCCTCAGGCAACAAGCCACCCCAGTTATGACCAAAAGTCGCATATGCTGCCACAATGTGCCAATAGGCTACCAATTCGAATATGATACATAAGGAAACAAAACTCGACTACTCAACTCATGCTGCTAATATGGACTTTCCTCAGAAAATGGAAAAGAAAACACACAAAAATTAGAATACACAAAATTGTACTCAACATCATACTGTTGCGGCGTGCAATGCTATCCAAACAACATACCCATAGAGGCGTGCCAGCCGATCCACACATGAAATTCACATAAGGAGATACACACGGAGCTAAATTGCTCATTACAACAAAATACCGAATATCGGTCCCCAAGCACGCTAAGTGCATAAGTACCATCCCTGGGAGATATATAGAGCCATAAGCCACAAACTCAAGCACAACTGAGGTGTCATAGATGTTCTGAAACTAAAGAGCCATCCTGCTCACATAACACCATCGATATGTGGAACCTCAACATATAAGAAATTTACCAAGCCGTTTTGCAACTCACACGAACCAATATAGCATTACATGGAATAGAGGGCGATAAAATAACATCCAACGTCTGAATACTCCTCCATAAGGGGAGCAATGCTAAAATGAACACATTCGGCATGATTTAAATCCACATTCATATTTAAATCCATCCACAGACCTCAAGTTGATTCTGATCGTACCCAACTAGGCTAATAATCTTTTCTCAATCCATAATAATGCTTTTTCCCATAAGACACAAGTACAACCAGCATAACCGAAGAAGTCCTCCACAGACCAAAACCAAATAAACCGAGTGCCCTCCAGTCATAAATTCCCAAATTAATGATAGCACCTCAATCTGCATACGTGGTTTCATTCTTCAATCAATCAAGTAAACACATTCCACACTTATACAATCTTCCTGTAGGGAACGCTCCCACTACCTTCTGTAATTGGATAACAAGTCTGCATATCCATACCACCAACCATACTATCGCTGAAAAGCAATCAAGAATCCATAACCAAGATGCAAAGCCTCTTTCACAAAACATCAATCTCGGGTGACGCTGATGACAATGCCAGCTTACTCTAATCATTCAAATCCATTCAATGCTCATCTGAGCTCGTGACGTCCTTCATAATACTGAACCGCAACCTTGATACTTATTTTCCAATTCCATATCACTCACTGCACCCAACATGCCAATATGCTTGTACGCGATGAAATCAGAAGGCCTGATTTCTCTCTATCAAGCCATCTCAGAAGAATTCCTCGAGACCCCAAGGACACGGGTCCACAACTTAGTCCCCTCCCTCGGGGCTCGTCGAGGCCCGATTCGAAGAAGATGAAGGTCGAGGGCAGAACGAAAGGGGAAGTTCCTAGGGCACATAGCTAAGTCTTATAGAGACGGCCAATTCAAAGCCTATGCTGAGGCATCACGTCAAGTCATCTCATCTCCATACTTTGTAATTAATGCCCACTTACTTGTAGTTGAGTTCCCCTCCTATATAAAAGGGACTCCCCTCACCTTGTAAAGGACTGATGCTGCTCCATTTCTCCACAACTTCAATAATATCTCTCTCTCTCTTCTTTCTAAACTTGTTCGTTCTCATTGGCCCGAGCTCACCTCGATATCCATCGCTTTTATATTTGTTCTTCATCCATATAGCTTAGTATTGGACATAAAGAGCCTTGTTTAATTATATCTTCAACTATTATCCCATCCTCGACCATCCCTGATAGCTCGAATTCGACCCTAAAGTCAATATCGAGGTCCCCCATCGACCAGGCCTATGCTCGGGCAGCAGGCCCTTCGGTTTGATTACTATCTCATTTTAGCTTGTGTTTCATCGTTAAACTCCATATTACTGGCATCAATTGCCCTAACAACTAGCTCAGAAATAGATCACATATTTTTAGAATCCTATTTAAAAATTTAATTGTTGTTACCATTTTTATGGTAAACAGTTTGGCGCCCACTATGGGGCTTAAAATAATAATGATTATTTGCTTGTTGCACAAACGCACATTATCTTTCACATTTTTTCTTGTCCAAGATCCTTTGATTTAAGGTAAAAATGTCTGGCTCAGTAAGAAGGGTCGAGAACGACTACCCCAAAAATCAAGGCAGAAAAGGTGAGGTTGTTTCAATGGTTGGCATGACACCACAGAACCCCGATAGCGCATCTGGGCCAATTCCAGCAGACGCAAGTTCGCGAGGTGCACCGCAAGTCGACGAAGCCTCACATACCGATGGGAGCATTCAATATGTTGACCAACAGGAAGCCCAACAAACCCCGGCTTGGAAAACACAGGAAGTTAGTCTTCATGACATTTTTGAAATGTTGCAGGCACAGCAGTTGCCTATCTCTCAGCTACATAGACATCCGAAGACTCCCAGCACAGTAGCGTCGAAAATGGCTCCCTGCGCCGAATGAGTACCCTAAAGATCAAGCAACAACGGATCAATAACAAACCCCGCCATATCAAAGATGCTTGGGGACCTCTCCGAAAGGATTGAGCCAGGTTCGCGAAGGTTCATGCGACAATTCTCCCCCGGGGAAGCGGTCCCGGAACACGGTTCACAAAAATCCAAAATGACAAAACTCCCTGAGTGCGACAGGACCTCGGATCCCGACGAGCGCACCACCGCTTACATATGCACGGAGAAAGGTAGCAACCTTCAAGAGGATAAGTTCGAGCCCGTCTCATTGAAGAAGTTCAGGGAAACACTCTCGAAAGAAATAATGGTGTAGCGCCACAGCCTGGCGCCCGACCTTACAAATTTGCTTACCGTACCGTTAAATCCCTTTTTAAAAGCATATGCCGATGCCATCGAAGCAGTAATGGGAGAGCCCGACACGTCGGAAGCTGAACAAAGAGAGAATAAAACACTATAGGAAATCACATTTCATTGCCTGATAGGATGAATGAGATCGTTCCCGGTTTCGGATGAATGGACAACCCAGTCCTTCACCCGAAGTTTAAACGAAACATGCCCGATGACTCCAGGTATTTTTAAATGAGGCTTAGTTAGATACCCAGTTGAGACCTGGCCATATGTCTGTACTCAGCATCGGCCACGAATCAGGGCCATGGACAACCGTCTGGAAGCCTCTACGGGCCTGGTATACCCGAGTAGGCTCCCAGCGAAAAAACTAATGCCAATAGATGGAGGTACCATCCATGAGCCGTGAATCGGAGGAACACCACAAGATAAAACCTACCTCGTAATGGTAGGGAAATAGTTCGATGGCAACATCCTCAAGGAACCTTCAATGGAACCGAATCTAAATAGGCACAGCTGGCAAAGGAATCTCACCCAGAAGAATACGGTTTCAACATTGCTATACCAAATATCGTTATCACCATAAGCAAAACTAGGGATGCTAAGAGACTCAGGCCTATTCGACCAAGACCCTTTCAAGAGAACCACAACTCGTGTACCATCAAGCGGTCAGGCTCGAGTCCATCCCCAAAGGAAGGAAGGCAACCAGGAATGATGAAGTGAACAAACCATGACGTATTACCACGATAGTAAAGGAATGACGACAATCCCCGAGGACTCACAACATGGGAAGTGAAAATGTTCGTCGTTAGGAAAAAATGAGTCCAGGGAAAAATTTTAGAGGACACCCTTACACTCGGGGGAAAGGGCACCAAAACTCTGCCCCGGCATCATACTGACGCATTGGTAACCCTCTCCCTCATTTAATTTGTCTTAAATATAACAAGTTTTTGTGAAATCACGTAGGTTCGGTCACGTATAACAATGATGTTGAACCAAAGTCAGTGGGGTGCTCCAAACTAATAGACCATATTGCCCCCACATCTCGAATCCCTAGCAAATTCCAAATGACAAATCGCCACATAGACCATTCTCTTTATATAGCCCGTCTAGGCTCGGGCCAGGATGTCGAGTTCTATGCCATCAGCGAAGGGGCAAATAATGGACGTCTTATTTAGATGACTGTCGGCACACTACCCGAGGACACCGTCGGCCCCATCTTGCCAAAAGAATGAAACCCCTCGCAAATGTCAGAACTAAAATGAGTCGATAGGGGGTAATACTCGACGAAAGGAAATTCTTCACCATATGATGAGTTTCTGGCATCAATGTCCCCACCCTTAGAAGGATCAAAGGGTAATCTAACCACATCTACGGCCAAGCCTGATAAGAAAATCTCAAATACATCCCTGACAGGGCCCCCCTCCCACCAAATGCATCCCGAAATACTCAAAGACTTAACGTCAATAATTTTGCACTCGCACAATGCCAGGGTCGGAGCTCCGGACTCATAAAGCCCCTACAAGGAAGCTCCGAGTTCAGAAGAAACAGTCTTCACGCTTAAACAACTTGATGACTCGAAGACTATCATCAATCGCCATGCGCTGGAAACCCAAAACTGTAAGACCCCTAGCAGGAAGACTCGGTGTAACCAGATCCATTCTACATCGCAACAAAAATAATAAGACCTCAACAGGCATGACAAACTGTAAGACCTTAACAGGCATGAAAATCCTGAAGTTTAGGCTATACGTCGCATTTGTAAAAATCCTGAAAGGGCATACCCTCGGTGTAGATGCCTAAACTATCACTCGGGATCAAATATGGCTCTGGCCAAACGCATATGACTACGGTCAAAATGGCTGATACAACCAAACTAATGTGACTCGATGACATCCCACCGTTTCTAAACAAAAATTGCAAGACACTACTTCGAATATACTTCGGAAAGAACTGATTAAAATAGGCTTCCCTCAATAAGCAAAAACGAGCTTCGACCATGTCAACTCCAATTCACAAAGGCTTTGACCTACTCAACCTATGAGCTATGAACCTTTTGAGTTGCTCGAAACATCGCTGACAACAACTTGAAATCGAGGTTCTTCTAGAACCGACGATGGGTCAGGCAAAAATCTTTCAAAAGACCTTAACGAGCAGAAAACAAAGCCTACAAAACCCCACGAGCAAAAATAGCATAAGAACCATTGTCTCCAGCTAAGAAAGCCTCTCGGCCACATACTAAAAGGTCTCTACAACCAAATAGCATACGAGCCATTGTCTCCAGCTAAAAAATTAACAACTTGAGGATTAAAGTGAGCTCGAATCATAACCCGAATCGAACACTGAATCCAAAATAGTTAAATATGCAAGCCTCTGGGCGGCGTATTGAAAGGTCTCTATGACCAAACAGTGTAAGAGCCATTATCGCCAGCTAAAAAATTAACAACTTGAGGATTAAAGTGAGCTCGAATCGTAACCCGATTCTGTGACCGGATCAAAAATAGTTAACTATGCAGGCCTCCGGGCCACGTATTGAAAGGTATTTATGAACAAAATAGCATAATAGGCACTATCGATGGTCTGAATATACTAAATGGTCAATTAAAGCTCGAACCACAATGCGACTCGGAGACTCAACCCGAAATGGTTAAACTACAATACGCTTAAGGGCACAGCATAAATGCCACAATCGCCAGCCAAATGAGCCTTTGGGCCACCCACCTACAAGGTCATTTCAACCGGAAACACAAAAGGCCATCGATGTCTGCCATGTAGGCAGGAAATCACTTGAGGGTCAATTGAAGCTCGAATCGCAACACGACTCGGAGACTGGACCCGAAATGACTAAACTACAATATGCCTAAGGGAACAATATAAATTCCACTATCGCCAGCCAAGTGAGCCTCCGAGCCACCCACCTATAAGGTCACTTCGATCCAAAACACAAAAGGCCATCGCCGTCCGCCCATGCAGGCACGAAAGCACTTGAGGGTCAATTGAAGCTCGAATTGCAATGCAACTCGAATATAGGACCCAAAATGGCTAAACTACAAATGCCTAAGGGAATGGCTTAAATACCACTATCACCAGCCTAGTGAGCTTCCGGGCCACCCACCTGTAAGGTCACTTCGACCCAAAGCACGAGAGGTCATCGTCGTCCGCCCATGTAGATAAGAAAGAACTTGAGGGTCAATTACAGCTAGCATTGCAATGTGACTTAGAGACTGGACCCAAAATAGTCTAAACAGCAAATGCCCAAGGGCAAGAAATATGAGAAATTACTACCTGCCCGCACGGGCATAGCTTATTTAAGGGCGGGAAGGCTCGAGTCATAGCTCGAATCGGAGACTAAGCCTAAAAGGCCTGGCAAAGCACAGAGGCCCCAACACCTGCTCACATCAAGGATCGCACTTAAGAACACCTGAGCTTGCCCGGTAGGTTTCGAACCTACGAGAATCCCGCCAAAACACGGAAACCATCCCACCGGATCAAAGGCAATACGGGAAGAAATACAAAGGAGGTAAAACTTCAAGATTTCTCTCATTTTATATATATATGCACGAATGGCGCACCCTCCATCTATAGACATGCTCTACGTATATCAAATACAAAGCAACAAAATGGCAAAATCTACGCTCCGCTCCAAAGGGATACGGCTTGTCAAGTTCGCTCTCTGCCACGTCAGTAAGGAGTGACTGCGCATCACACTAATCCGCTCTTGCTTGAGCCAATTCCTCTTAGTGAATGAAGACCCCCGTGCCAATCTCATCGAGTAATTCTCTTCGGGACCTACAACGGACATATTCCTCGATCCTCTTCTCACGATCGAGGGCTCGCTTCACCTCAGCTTGAGCATCCGCAACATCTTTCATATGAATCGCCATATCCTGATCAGGCTTGGTACGTCTTAGCGCCGCCTCTACCCGGGCATCAATTATCTTAGCCCTGATCTTCGAAAGATCGGATTCAAATTTCCTGATCTTATCCGCTTGAACTTTGGCATTGTCACGAGCCAAGAGGAGTTAGACTTCGAAGGCAGGTACCTTGGCCGAGGTGCTTGCCACCTCTAAAGCTTGAGCTTGCACCTGAACCCTTAACTCACCACAAGCAGTTCTGACACGGTCGATGTCACCCTTGAAGTACTCCAAAGCCTCCGTCTTTTTATGCAGCTAATATAACAAAAAGGGGGTTAACCTTAAGTTCCAAAGAGAGAAAAAAGTGAGCTACAAAAAGTTACCTGCTCCATCAAATAGCTCTCGTAATTCGATCTCTGGTACGCCTCATATTGCCAATGAAGTAGCTCGACCTTCTTCTCCGCACTAAGAAGCCTAAGGGACTCGCCCTCGCCTAGAATTTTGTGAAGCCTGGCCCCTTGATAGAGCAACTAAAACATAAGCTTATCACATGCCTCCACAAGAAAAGCTCAATAGAGGGAGGAGGACACGGAGTACAGGGAAACTATGCCTAAACACAACACAAAGTGAAGCCAACGGACTTCCTCAAAGTCAGAACACACACCTATTGATCCTACCTCTTTGGCATCAGGAGAACTGGCCTCGGGCAAAGCATATTCACTCGAAGGCCCCACCGACCTAGAACCAGGTATTACGGGAGTAGCAGACTCGGACGATGCCCTCTCCTTGGAAACACATGCCTGATCAGCACCACTAAAAGCTCCATCACCTCGTGGGTGTTGATCCCTCTTATCGCCATCGTCCCTCAGTTCGAACGCCGATGACTCCTTCCCCTCTTCGGATGAGCACTGCCTCATCCCATGGAACCGCCCGACACCTACAAGCTGCGAATTCGGTACAAATGAAAGGGTAAAATATTACCTCAGATATATGAAGGGCAAGGCAAAGGAAGAACATGCACATACCTTGGTATTTTGATCCTCATCTGATACTAAGCACAGCTCGCCATCGATGCTCATCGCAGGCCGAATGCGTCACCAACCTCCGGACCAAGCCGGGCAGGTAAAAAACCTTGCCGAGCATCCATGAAGTTGATACAACAAGGTAAAAAACACTATTATTCAACTGTCTTTTGCTATAGGGAAAATTTGAAAGGGCACTAGACACTCCACTCACGTGCGTAATTCCACCCTTCGGAAAATGAAAAAAGCTCCACATGGATAATTTCGACCGCCCGGATCTGGATAAACAAACCAGCCCACTCTTGATCCCCATCCTCATCGCCGTCAACTACAAAAGGCATGGACGAATGGCACCTCAGGGTTTGTAGGACCTGGTGATAAAAGTGCCAGTATAGCCTGACAAGATGGTTAAGCATGAATTCAAGCCAACCTTCTCCGCAAAAATCCTCATCATCAGCACCACCCGCCAAATTGACGGATGTATCTACGCCAAAGTAACTTGATACCTGAAGCTGACCTTCATCTGGGTTAACATCCTCGAATGCCTCAAAATTTGGCATATTATTTCTGCACGACTCAAAGGACCCCAGCAGCCCAAGCCTATCAGATCAATCCAGGATTGCTATTAGGTACGACGATGAGTTCGAAAGAAAGCCATGCCGATTAGTAGAGGAGTGGAAAGAAGGCTCGTGCCCAAGTCATATATCAACAGTCAACAAGTAAAAGAAGGCATTCAAAGGGCCTCGAGGGGTAAAGGAACATACAATTACAAAGCAAATATATTCATATTAATAAAGATTCATGTACAACAGCCCTCGAGGGGTCCTTACATACAAATACTAACGCCTACAAAGTTTTACCCTCGAAGATCCATCTCTGGTATCAGATTTCTCGAGTGCCACCCCTCGAATATGCACTTTCGAGGGTGATTCCTTCGACCTCCACCTCTTCTAGGTTCCCAGCTCAATCCCTCAATGGATTCCCGCTAGAGAAGATGAAGACGAGGAAAAAGAGGGGATGCAGAGGAGGTAGAGAAAAGAGAAATGTCCCGCCGAAGCCAAAGGTTGTGGATTCGGCAGGCCCAACCTCAACGGCCGGTAGTACCACTTTACCCCTTGGGAAAGAAAAACCCTAAGGATGAAATGCCACACTAGGCATGGGTAAGAGAGTGAGCAGTGGTGCATAATCCGAATGTATATCTGCATGAGGGGAAAACCAACTCCACGTCCATTATCACCTCAGGCCAACAGCAGTAGCTAAGGCCAGTATATCGACGACCAAAACAATAGCAGGATAGCGCGATTATGCTCGACCAAAGGAAGTCCCAACAAAGTGCCATAACACGATCTAAGGGAGCTCCTCCAAATGGCCTTGAGGCCATGAGCCCCAAGCATGATGTTCGAGAATAGAAAAAGATGATAAGGAGGAATGGACAAATGAGCCAACGGGGGTACTAGGATAGGAAAAACGATGCCAAGGCACCCCATTTATAGGGGGTAATAGAACGGTCATCAAGGCTTCAGAAGATTGATTTATGGATGCAATTACGGCGTCCTTGAAAAATCAAATCCACGGTAGTACTTTCACCTTGAAGAGCGGGAAATGACAGTGTATGGGGCACGAGTCTATAAAATATGCCATCTATCACAAAAGATCCCACCATGATTTGAATCATTAGTATAATGTCGCCATGAGAACTTCAAGGAGTCAGAGGTCATACTTTATTCTGAGAAACGTGGAGACTATCTGTACGCGGCAAAATCAGAGGCGTTAATTTCTTACTGTCAAGGCATTTTTGAAGAATGCCTCGAGACCCCGAGGATAGGAGGCCACGATCGGATTCCCGACCTTGGGAATTGTTGAGGCCCAACTCAGAAAAGGTAGGGATCGAAGCCAGGACAAAACGGGAAGCTCTCAAGGCACTAGGCTAAGTTTGACAAAGCCAGCCTATTCAGAGCCTATGTTGAGGCGTCGCGTCAAGCCATCCCATCTCCTTACTTTGTAATTAATTAAACTCCATATTACTAGCATCAACTACTCTAACAACTATCTCAAAAATAGATCATATATTTTTAGAGTCCCATTTACAAATTTAATTATCATTACCATTTTCACAGTAAACAAAAACACAGGCCCATTCAGCACCACTAAAAGCTCCATCACCTCGCGGGTACCGATCCCTCTTATTGCCATCGTCCCATTGTTCGGAGCCTGATGAATCTTACCCCTATTTGGAAGAGCAAACCCTCATCCTAAGGAACCGCCCGATATCTGCAAGCAGCAAATCCGGTATAAATGAAAGGGGAAAATATTACCTCAGATATACGAAGGCTAAGGCAAAAGCAGCACGCGCACATACCTTGGTGTCTTGCTCCCTATCTGTTACAAAGCATAGCTCGCCACCGATGCTCATCGCAAGGCAAATAGGTTACCAGCCTCCGGACCCAGTCGGGCAGGTCAAAGACTTTGCCCGACATCCATGAAGTTACTGCAACAAGGTAAAAAAACACTATTATCCAACTGACTTTTGCTATAGGAAAAATCTGAAAGGGCACTAATTGCTCCACTCACGTGCATAATTCCACCCTTTGGGAAATGGTAAAAGCTCCATAGGGATAATGTCGACCGTCCGAACTCGGACAAACCTATCGGCCCACTCTCGATCCCTATCCTCATCATCGTCAACTACAAAGGGTGTGGATGAAAGGCAGCTCGGGGTTAGCAGGCCCTGGTGATGAAAGGGCCAGTATAGCCTGACAAGATGGTTAAGTGTGAATCCAAGACCAGCTTTCTCCGAAAAAAATCTTATCATCAACACCACCCGCCAAAACGACAGATGTACACTATGCCAAAGTAACTCGATACTTCAAGCAAAAATAAAGCATGACCCTATCAAAGGGACCAAAGCGAAAGGATATAGATATACACTCAAGAATCCATCAGTGGAGTCGGTAATACTCTCATCCAGGGAAACACCTGCAACGCTATACCCTCTCTCCATCCACAGTATTTTCTCACCATCTCCAGATGTTCCCCTCTTATCAAAGTCACCATCCTCAGAGCGAACTCTGCCGATTCCTGAGCGCCGAGAGCAGCACTCGTCGCTCCCTGTTGGGCCATCCCCGAAGTCGTTGCCATGACTATGGTCAAACTAATATATTAAAGTAAGGGCGTGCACCAACACTTTTTGCGCCTGAAGAAATGGAAAACCTTATGCAAAAGCAAAAGAGCAGCTACCTAAAAACAGTGAGGTCTTGCAAAAAAGCCGAAGCTGCCCCATATATATGCGAGAAGCAACAGTGACTCGCCTACCCAGAGTAGGCCCCGAGAAGCCTAGAGCCTCGATGCAGATCGACGAGGTGATACCCGATCCTGAAAGCATCCTTCGACGAGAAGCCAAGACTCGAGGAGTCATCCATATTACCTCTAAGCTCGAGATAGCGTTCTACTTCAACGTCATAATTCAACGCAATCCAAGTACGTGGTCTCGTGGTTCCCATTTTCTAAAAAGGAAGAATAGGCATGGGAAGCTTTGATCATGAAATCTCTACGAAGGTTCGAGGCAGCGCCTGAGTACATGCAACTCCTCAATAGAAAGTCCATCCTATACGTTTTAAAGGTGGCTATCTGCATCAAGACCAAAATGGACACCCTAGTACCCGAAGCTACTTTCATCCAGGATAACATCCTCGAAGGCCCCGAAATTTGACGCATTATCTCCATATAATTTGAAGGGCTCTGGTAGCCCAAGCCTATTAGATCAATCCAGGATTGCTCCGAGGTATGATGATGGGTTCGAAAGAGAGATATGTAGATCAGTAGAGGAGCAGAAAGAACGCTCGCGCCCAAATCAGATATCAATGGTCAACAAGTAAAGAAAGGAATTCAAAGGGCCTCGAGGGCCATGAGAACATGCAATTACAAAGCAAGAATTTCTAAAGCCTATAAAGATCTACAGGAGGAATGGAAGGATGTACATGTGATGAAATCGGAGGTCCCAATCCACCCTTGAAGATCCATCTCCCGTATTAGCATTCTCGAGCGCCGCTCCCTCGAGCACGTATTCTCAAGGGTGATTCCTTTGAACTCCACTTCCTCTAGGTTCCCAGCTCAATCCCCCAAGGGATTCCCACTGGAGAAGATGAATAAGAGGAAAAGAAGGGGACATAGAGGAGGCAAAGAAAAGATACATGGCCCGCCGAAGCCAAAGGTTGAAGATTCGAGAGGCCCCAACCTCAACCGCCGGTAGTGCCACTTTATCCCTTGGAAAAGAAAGAACCCTAAGTATGAAGTGACACACCAGGCCTGGGTAGGATAGTGAGTAGCGGTGCATCCATCATCACCTCGGGCCAACAGCAGCAATAGCAAAGGCCAGCATATCGACGACCACAAAATAGAGGGGCAGCGCAATAATGCTTGACCAAAGGAAGTCCCGGCAAAAGGCCATAACACGATCTAAGGGAGCTTCTCCAAATGTTGTTGAGGCCATGAGCCCCAAGTATGATGTTCGAGAATAGAAAAAAATGATAAGGAGGAATGGACAAATGAGCCAACGGGGTTACTGGGATAGGAAAAACAACACGAAGACACCATATTTATAGTGGGTAACGGCACGATCATCAAGATATTGGAAGATTGACCTACGGACGTAATCACTGCATCCCTGAAAAACTGAATCAATGGCAGTACTTTCACTCTGAAGAGCAGGAAATGATAGTGTATTGGGCACGAGTCTATGAGATATACCATCTATCACAAAAGATCGCACCATGATTTGAATCGTCAGAACAATGTTGACATGAGAACTCGAGGAGTCATAGGTCATAGTCGTTTCCCATCACTTCATCTTGAGAAACGCGGAGACTATCTGTATGTGGTGAAATTAGGGGGCCTAAATTCTTGCTATCAAGCCATCTCAGGAGAATGCCTCGATACCCCGAGGACATGGGGCCACAAATTAGTCCCCTCCCTCGGGGTTCATCAAGGCCCGATTCAAAGAAGACAGAGGTCGAGGCCAGAATGGAAGGGGAAGTTCCCAGAGCACATGGCTAAGTCTGATAGAGTCGGCCAATTTAGAGCCTATGTTGAGGCATCACGTCAAGCCATCCCATCTCCATACTTTGTAATTAATGCCCATGTACTTGTAGCTGAGTTCCCCTCATATATAAAGGGGACTCACCCTACTTGTAAAGGACTAATGTTGCTCCATTTCTCCACAAGTGCAATAATATCACTCTCGCTCTTTTCTTTCTAAACTTGTTCGTTCTTATTGGCCCGAGCTCGCCCCAATTCTATCGCTTTTATATTTGTTCTTCATCCATATAACTTAGTATTGGACATAAAGAGCCTTGTTTAATTATATCTTCAACTGTTATCCGTACTCAACTATCCTCGATAGCTCGAATTCAACCCTGAAGTCGACCCCGTGGTCCCCCATCGACCAGACCCATGCTCGGGTAGGAGGCCCTTCGGTTCGATCACTATCTCATTTTAGCTTGCATTTCATCATTAAATTCCATATTACTAGCATCAAATGCTCTAACAACTAGCTCAACAATAGATCAAGTATTTTTATAACACATTTACAAATTTAATTATTGTTACCATTTTTGAGGTAAATAATGTTGTAATGACCCAACCGATCATTTTGAGCTCTATCGCACCGTTTAACAGTTTAAGGAGATGAACAGCTCCATTTAAGGTATTATGACTTGCACACATTTTTTGAACTGAACTTCGGGATGTTAGGAGTTGATTTGGGAAGAGAATTCTCATTTCGGAAGCTTTAAGTTGAAATAATTAGCTAAGATATGATTTTTGAGTAAACAACCTTAGAATTAGGATTTGAAAGTTCCAGCATGTTCGTATGATGATTTTGAACTTGGACGTATGTCCGGGTTGGGTTTCTGATGACCCAAGAGCATTTTGGCGCCTATTGTGGAAGTTAGCATTTTGGAAGAAATTTCATGAGAATGGGTTGAAGAGCATTTTAGTGTTATTGATCTCTGTTTGGGATTCAGAGTCTAGGATTAGCTCTATATGGTGATTCTAGAGTTGAGAGCGCAATCGGAAATGAATTCAGAGGTCCATGTGTCATTTTGGAGTCATTTGGCTAAAGATAGAAATTTTAAGGTTTTTGAGAAGTTTGACCGGAAGTGGACTTTTTGATATCGGGGTTGGAATCCATTTTTGAAAGTTGGATAGGTCTGTAATGTCGAATATGACTTGTGCACAAAATTTAAAGTCAATCGGACGTGATTTGACAGGTTTAAACATCGAAAGTAGAAGTTTGAAGCTCTAAAGTTCATAAGGCTAGGATTGGAGGTCGATTCATGGTTGTAGCATTGTTTGACGTGATTTGAGGACTAGGGAAAGTCTGTAATGTGTTTAGGGACTGGTTGGTAAGATTTTTTGTTGTCCCGAGGGCCTCGGGTGGATTCCGGGTGGTTAACGGATCGAAATGATATTTTAGAAAAAGGCTGAAGCTGCGGGTTGCTGTCAAAATCACACCGCATGTGTGAGACCGGAGAAGTTGTCCACCTATCGCAGAAGAAGCCCAAGGCCAGGTAGCCCAGATTGCAAAAGCGGTCTCCCTTCCGTAGATGCGATGGGCGCAAGTGCAGCCCAGGACCGCACATGCGGAAATCGCAGAAGGCAGTGGCCTTCATTTATTCGGGCTCTAGGCCATTTTTGCTCATTTTCACTCATTTCTTGGGAGATTTTGGAGCTTTGGGAGGGGTGAATCCCCTTAGCATTGTGAGGTAAGTTATTTCTAATTAATGTGAGTTTAATACTTGAGGTTTGGGTAAATTAACACCTAAAAATTAGTTAAAATCGTGGGAATAAAGTAAAACCTAGGGTTTTGTTAAAAACAAGATTCAGCCATGAAATTTGTTATGGAATGAAGTAGAAATCATATATTCTTGATCCTTAGGTTATAAAGAACAACTTTCTTTGAAAAATTTCGAAATCCAGGCATGTGGACCCGAGGTCGGATTTTAGGAAACTTGTGTTTAAGGTTGGGAAATTGCTTAAATAGTTAGAATGTAATCTTGTGAGCTTGTATTGACTAGTTATTACCTCGTTTATCTAGTTTTGGATCGTTCAGCTCCAAATTGAGAGTTTGAGCTCGTTCTTTGTATTGGAAGTACACTTTGGAACGAGGTGAGTCTCCTTTCTAATCTTGTAAGAAGGAATTGTCCCCTTAGGTGAAATAATTTGTTATGTGCTCCTATTTGTGGGGGCTAAGTATGCACTTGATAGAGAGAGAGTTCGTGCGTAGCTACTAATATGTGTAAGTTCGGGTAATCTAGGACCCAAAAGCATGTTATACATGGAATATTTGTAATCTTATTGACATTTGAATTGCTTAAACCCTATCGAATTGCTTAAACTTCATTTTCTTAAATTGTTAAAAAGTAAATTGGTTTTATTCGGATAATTGTTTCCTGATGACTTTTTGATTGACTGTCTGTGTGTGTTTAAATTCTGGAACGAGCTGAACACCTCGATAGATTAAATAGGTACATATATGGTTTACGCCATTCGACCCTCTAGCAGTGCACAGTTTAAATATAATTGGGTCAGGTCGTACGTCCTCGGCATGATTTGCGCATGCTTGTATTGTTTGCCTTGAACTTATCGAAGTTGTTATTTCTTCTTACCGTCTTAAGAATATTTGTATAAATGACAAAAAAAGAATTTGGAAATTTCCTATAAAAAAAAAGGAATTGTTTACTCGCTTCATTCTATTGGAATACAATCATGTTTATAATAATCCACAATTTAATATATTATTGATATAACATTATTGGACCACTAGTAAGTCTCGAATCTGACCTCTCATCTCTACTTCTTCGATATTAAACGGGATACTTACTGAGTACACATTATTTTCGTACTCATGCTACACTTGCTGTGCATTTTTGTTACACAGGCACATGTACTTCTAGTGATCTACTGGGCGTAGCAGCACAGATGATATGGAGACTAGGTGAGTTGCATTTCTCGAGGTGACTCGCAGCTAGTATAGTCTCTTTTGGCGTATTGTATTTACTTTTTGTCTAATTTGTATTCCATATGGTTGTTGTATTGTATTGCTTCCTAGAAATAGCTCATGCACTTGTGACACCGAGTTCTGGGATGTCTATGGGTTTATTTAGAAGTTTTAAAAGTTTTTAAATGTTTCATTATTTATTAAGTGGAATTTACTATGTATTGTTTAAAAGAATAAAAGAAGTAATTTCAGAAATATTTAAAATGAGAATTTAATTAATTATTTTGGTTGTCTTGCCTAACAGCGGTGTCCGGCACCATCACGATCCTTAGTGAATTTTGGGTCGTGACAACATGGTATTAGATCACTAGGTTCCCTTATGTCTTACGAGACATGAGCAAGTCTAGCCGAGTCTCGTGGATCGGTACGAAGACGTATGTACGTATCTTCGGGAGGCTACAGGGCTATTATGGGTACTTCCTTTCTTAATTCCTCATCGTGCGATTTGATTCCTTGGGGTTGATGCCCTGTTTTCCTTCCTAATTAATCTAACGCGATGTGAACTGCTTTTTATAAATCGAGAATTGAAGAATTGTAATGGTACTACAGATGTGGTGTGAGATGTTTCTTCCGGCGCAGTTGGGTGAGCCATTGTCATCACTTTGAGGAAGGATTTGTTTTTCCTGTCGTTTCAACTCGATAGTTGTGCTACTAAGAGCTTAGAGGCTATGCGCAGGTCGCTATGATGCTCGCGATTGGTTATCGCACAGTATTGACATGATGGTAGGAGACTTGCCTATGTGTTGGGGCGGTAAATGATTTGAAAGGGAATCTACTCAGTGCACGATTCAGAGACATGATATTTCATTTCCGGTATAGGAAAAGTAGTTGGCCTATGAATCTCCAGATTTGGGGTGATGGAGTAATGAGACATGGTATTTTCAAGCGTGGTGAAATTTTTATCTGCGGTGTAGTATCGTCCTCCTCGATTGTATGTGTTAAGATCACCGGTTTTATGGTCTTTTGCAATTCACCCTTGGGGTAGGATATTGAGAGATAATATTGGAGAAACGATTGTTGGATATTTCAGGGTGCGGCGATTCAAGACGGAATCGGTGTTTCTAATGTCGATGGCTTGAGAAAGATGATCTTCGGAAAGGTTTAAAGTTAGTAGCGATGCGAAGATAGATTTTATTAATGTAACAACTGAGCAGCAAAGGATGAGGAAGGACATGTGGGGAGTGTCAGGCGGTGATTAAAATTTCTAGAAGGCCAGGTATAAGAAGCAATGGTCTGGTAGGCGATCAAAGAAAGAATTGTTTACTTGCTTCATTCTATTGGAATACAATCATGTTTATAATAATCCACGATTTAATATATTATTCATATAACATTATTGGACCACTAGTAAGTGTCGAAGTCGACCTCTCGTCTCTACTTCTTCGAGATTAGACGGGATACTTACTGAGTACACGTTGTTTTTGTACTAGTGCTACACTTGTTGTGCATTTTTGTTACACAGGCACATGTACTTCTAGTGGCCTACTGGGCGTAGCAGCACGGATGATACGGGGACTAGGTGAGCTGCATTTCTCGAGGCGACCCACAGCTAGTATAATCTCTTTCAGCATATTGTATTTACTTTCTGTCCAATTTGTATTCCGGACGGTTATTGTATTGTATTGCTTCCTAGAAAATGCTCATGCAGTTGTGACACCGGGTTTTGGGATGTCTATGGGTTTATTTAGAAATTTTGAAAGTTGAAAACGTTTCATTATTTATTCAAAGGAATTTACTTTGTATTGTTTAAATGTATAAAAGAAGTGATTTTGAGAATATTTAAAACGAGAATTAATTAAGTATTTTGGTTGGCTTGCCTGATAGCGGTGTCCGGCGCCTTCACGACCCTTAGTGGATTTTGGGTCGTGACATATACAATAGCACAAGATCTTCATCTTGAATCCTGAACCACTACTATGGTAAACACTTCATCACCTGGAAACTTTTACTTAACTCATTCCAAGAGGACCATAGCAACACTCAAGTAACTTCTCATAATCGTAGACCATTCAAATCGTGAAGTAGTTGTCTAATCCACCATAACCCTTCCGGGATCCGCCTACATAACAAGCTATAATACTTGCATACTTCCAATATAATCAAGTATGGCGACCACCGGGCCTCGCGCTCACTGCCACCACTATGCTAATTCAACCATGGCTGACTAATCTAACCTTCTCTAATTCATCCTTAACTTGCCTTAGAGATAATATTAGCTCCATTCCTTACATTACCAATCTAAATTCGCACTCATCTTGAGTGACCCCATTCCATGAGACCACCCTGTCTCCAAACCAATGAATTGTTTCATACACTCCTTGCAAGCTCCTTCGCATCTTCAACTGATACACCCGTTCTGATAATTCCTTTACAATTCCAAGGTAAACATTATGAGCCTCTTATCATAAGCTACTACAAAAGCTTCATTCTTAACCATACTGCGGGCTTGAACCATTAGGCACCGCATTCTTGACCTTTGAATTCCCTAGGACTGTTATTGAGATTCACCCACTTTGACATGACCTCGAATATAATCCACTGCAAGGCTCCGCTAACACATGAACACCCATCTCGATGAAGCACCTAACCGAATTACTTTCCTTGAAACCCGTGTCTACACACGGCATAAATCATGTACCCTTCCCCAAGTCTGAATATGAATTGATAAGGCCAACTATAGCACACCTTTAACAATTTCTTTGCTCAAATTACCTCTTATGTTCTTTTGCCTTAGCTGAAATAACCCATCAACATGCTAATAACCGGAAATCTCATAAATAGACAATAATGCAATCCAATCATAGGTAGTGGTACTTTCCCACTCAGCTTGAAGCCACCATTACACAACTCTAGAATCCAATAAGATTCTTTCTCCATTTTTTACATGATGTAGCACAACCAACCCACCGAGTTCCATGAAATCTTTCTGTAAAACCATTTATGAATAATCTGAATCGTTAACCATATTCCCATGCTCGACCTCTTTACCAGATAGCCGGTAGGATTCTTCGTAGAAGCTTCGTCAACCACGCGACCACTGATCTACTCACAGGAGATAACCCACCTGAGCCCGTGCTCATTCACCAACTGCACAAGTCCATTCTCTCCTCGTGGACATAAACTAAATGTGCGACAATATCCTCCAATTCAAAGTTATGTTGTATCCTTCTTCATATCAAATAGCTCCTTTTCGTCATATCAAATCTCCTGCCGAATAATAGCCAATATTTCAAATTAAGTCCGTAGACCTAGCCATTGAATCCGCATACTACTCTGCCACCCTCCCACTTTGGGCAGACTCACTTCTTTAAGAAACTACTCGACCTCCACTTCTTACACCTGGCCTTCTGGAAATTTAACCAATGCATGACACTTCCCACACGTCCTTCCTCATCCTTTGCTACTCAGCTGATACCTTAGATCAAAATCTATTTCGGTAGCACTTGAACCAATAGACCATTTCTAACTTATAAACCATACGATGATCATCTTTCTCGGCCCGTCAGTATTAGAAATACTCACTCAATCCTAAACCACCACACCCCGCGATCTCTGACAGCCATTTTTCCAACACTATCTTACAATATCCTGCCCCAAGGTAAATTGTAAAAGGTCTTAACACCGGTGAACTTAGTACATTCAACAAGGACAAAGACATCTCATCACAAATGAGAATTCCACCATGCTCGCAATACCAAGCCTCGTTACTCCATCATCCCAAATCTGAACATTCTTAGCCTGATTGCCTTTCCCCTACCAGGAATAAAATACCGAAGCTCTAAATCATGCACTGAGTAAACCTCCTTTCAAGTCATTCACTACCCCGACACGTAGGCAAGCATCCTACCATCACATCAATACCGTACAACAACCGTTCATGAGCATCATGGAAACTTGTTCCTAGCCTCAAATCTCTCAAAACCATAGCTACTAAGCTAAAATGACAGAATATCCTTCCGCAAGGCAACGACAATAGTTAAATCAACTATGCAGGGAGAAATATCCTGCACTACCTCTGTAGTAACTTTAAAATTTCTTGATTCCTGATTTATAATAAGCGTTCCACGTCATATAAGATTGAATAGGAAGGAAATAAAGGCATAAGCACCAAAGGAATCAAATTGCACGATGAGAAAATCAAGAAAGGAAGTGCTCCTAACAGCCATGTAGCCTCTAGAATATAACTACAGACGTCTTCGTACCGATCCGCGAAACTCTACTAGACTTGCTCATGACTCCTGAGACCTAAGGGAACCTAGTGCTCTGACACCATGTTGGCACGACCCAAAATCCACTAAGGGTTGTGATGGCGCCGGACACGCTGTTAGGCAAGCCAACACCAAGAAATTAATTAAATTCTCATTTTAGGACTTATTGAAAACATTCCTTTTATACCATTGAACAATAAATGATGAAATTCACTGAAATAATATGATGTCATTAACATATTTAATATTTAACAATCCCACAACCATCCCAAAATCCAGTATTACAAGTGCATGAGCTATCTCTAGGAAGCAATATAATACAACAACTGTACGGAATAAAAATTGGACAGAAAGTAAATACAATAATTTGAAAGAGACTCTGCTGGCTGCGGGTTGTCTCGAGAAGTGAAGCTCACCCTAGTCTTTGTATCAACCATGCTGCTACGCCCACTAAGCCACTAGAGATGATGTGCCTATGCAACAAAAATGCATAGCCAGTGTAGCATGATTACGAAAATAACGTGTACTCAGAAAGTATCACATCTAATCTCGAAGAAGTAGAGATGAGAGGCAAATTTCGACACTTTCTAGTTGTCCAATAATAATATACCACTGATGTAGTGAATCAAGGATATTAATAAAATGACTTTAACTTAATAGCATGAGGCAAATAACATTTCTGTTATTAATAGAAAATTTTCCAGATTCGTTTTCATTATTTAAGCATTTATCTCAGGATAGGGAGAACAATTATCAACATCTATAAATCCCAAGGCAAGTAATACAAGCATGCGCAAATCCTGCCGAGGTCGTATGACCCGATCCAACAATATTTAAATTGTGCACTGCTAGAGGATCGAATAGTACGAACCATAGATACATCTATTTAATCCACTGAGGCATTCGGCCCGTTCCACAATAGATAAATGCATTCAAACAGTCAAATTAATAATTCATCAAGGAGCAAATATTCAAGAAAAGGCATGTTCCTCTTTTAAAAGTCAAGAAATGATATCTAGCCTTTTAGAAATTCATTTACATGTTCGATATGTTTTAAGCATTTTTAATTTTGTCAACAAGGTTGCAAGTATTACAAGTAAGCATGCTTTCGAGCCCCCAAACTACCCGGACTTAAGCATAATAGTAGTACGCACGGACTCTCGTCAACTCGTGTGTACGTAGCACCCAAAAATAGGAGCACATAACCAATTAACTCACCTATGGGGACAATTCCCTCTTAAAAGGTTAGAAAGGAGATTCACCTCGCTCCGAAGTTCCATAACTGGCATTCCACGCCATTCTGCAGACTCAAATTGATGCACAATGCTAAAGAACTAGCCAATAATTATGCAAATCCATTAATATATGTTTAATTACTCATAATAGTCCCAGTTGTAATAATTCCTAACCCCGATTGAAAATTTGAGAAAAATGCCCTCGGGCCCACGTGCCCGGATTCCAAATTTTTTGAAGATAATGTTTACCCATAACCTTACGAACTCAAATATATAATTTACTCTCAATTTCATACCCAAAATCGTGGTCAAAATCCAAGAATACTATGTTTCTAGGTTTTCCCTCGAACCCCAAGTTTTCCACTAATTTCCATGTTCAAATCCATATCTAAATCGTCTATTTAACTCAAAACTAGCATAAATTACATACCTTATGCTTGGTGATGAAAATGGCACCCCAGAGTTGCTCCAAAATCGGCTTCAATGGAAGAAATGGGGTTGAAATGAACCCAACCCCCAATTTAAAATAACCCCTATGCCTCCAACATATCTGCACATGTGGTCACTTGATCGCTTCTGCGGTTCTGCAGGTGCGTCTTACCCCCCGCTTCTGCGTTCCTCCTCAAACCCTCAACATCCGCATTTGCACCTCTCCTTCCGCAGGTGTGGCCCCGTGTCTGCAAAAAAATTGACAGCATCTGCGGTCCCTACCCAGCCATCCCATTTCCATTTTTGCGACACAAGGGCTGCTTCTGCGGCTCCGCACCTGCGGCCCAAGTCTCGCAGGTGCGGTTACACCGGCAGGCAACAGCTTCAGCTCTTCTTCCTAATTCTAATTCGATCCGTTAACCATCCAAAATTCACCCGAGGCCCCCGGTACCCCAACAATCATACCAACCCATCCCAAAATAAATTACGGACTTGCTCGAGACCTCAAATCATATCAAATAATGCTAAAATCATGAATCGACCTCCAATCAAAGCTAATGAACTTTAGAATTTCAAACTTCTTCATTTGATGCTGAAACCTATCAAATCACGTCCGATTGACCTCAAATTTTGTACACAGGTCATATTTGACATTACGAACCTACTCCAACTTTCAAAACTGAAATCCGACCCCGATATCAAAAATTTCATTTTTGGTCAAAATTCTCAAAAACCTTCCGAATTTCTATCTTCAGCCAATAGACCCCAAAATGACCCACAGATCTTCGAATTTACTTCCGTTCGTGCTCTCATCACCAGAATCACCATACGGAGCTATTCCCATACTCGGGATCCTAAACATACATTGATAACACTGAAACACACTGCAACCCAAACTTATGAAATTCTTCCAAAAGTTCTAACTTCTACAATAGGTGCTGAAACATTCCCGGTTCTTCTAAAATCCGCTCCGGAAATACTCTCAAGTCCAAAATCATCATAAGAACTTGTTGGAACCTTCAAATCCCGATTCGAGGTCTTTTCCTCAAACATCCAATCTTAGTTAATTCTTTCAACTTGAGGCTTCCAAAATGTGAATTCTCTTTCCAAATCAACTCTGAACTTCCTGAAATTTAATTTCAACCATACGTACAAGTCATAATATCTTAAGTGAAGCTGCTCATGGCCTAAAACTGTTGAATGACGCACTAGAGCTCAAAACAATCCGTCGTATCATTACAAAAATTAAATTTCTCGGTAAAAAATAATATTAGGAAAAAATTGGGTTAGTGATAACCAAAATTACTTATGAAAATAATAAGAATGGAAAGAACGCTTAATGTTGATTGCTGATTCTCCCAAAATTGTGGCTTGAACACTTTGAATAAATTAAAAGACAAATTGCATATCTTGAAAAATATTCAGATCCCTTTACAAATAAGGAACTGGTCCTTATATAAGGATATACAACTATAACGGTTTTTCTACTTAATTTTGGCTCTTTAATGACATTAATTGCCTTGATTGTCCGTTACCATATTCAATTTGTAATGATTATAATAATAACTGAGGATTTCCTTTAATCAAGATCAATGTCGATTTTTCTTCCTTATTTATAACAGATTCATGAATCTTCCCCTATTATGGTCTTCATTCATCTCGTGACTATTTCTTCTTTTTCACCTCTCTGGGCCAGTATGCCTTTTCATTTTTTTATTGACTCAACTAAAATTTCCACTTGTCACCTCACTGATGGTCCACATGTCATGCATTTTTCCACCAATACAAACAAGAAAGATATTTGAAATAGTCATTTAGAGTTTAACTTATAAACATCGATAGTGTAATAAAATTTTACACTGTAAAATTATTTTTATTTTTAAGAGTTGATTTGTCTTAATTTTAGTTAGAAATTAAACTTTTATTAAGGGTTATAACCTTCTTTTAGGGATGACTTGATAGTGTAAAATTTCCTTAAATTTTCAGTTGTGATGACCTGATAGGTCATCTATAGTTTTAAACCCTAATTCTATGTTTTGAAACCTCCCATATCTTATTTTAGTCTTCCTCGACTTACATGCATAGACCGGGTGTCTTTTCGGAAGGCTTTTATGTTAAAAATTAATAAAATATGAATTTTTGCCTTTAAAATCCATTTGAGTTGACTTCAATCAAAGTTGTGAGAAAATAGGCCTGAAATCGTGTTTTGACAATCCTTGTGGATCTGTATCGTGATTTAGGACTTGGGCGTAAGCCAGAAATCGAATTCAAAAATCCCTAGCTCGAGTTATCGCTTTTTGTTGAAATTTAAAAGTTTAAAGGCTTAATGAATCTAAAGGTTTGACTAATGTTTGACTTCATTGATATCGGGTAGGTATGTTGATTCCGGAACTTGGTATAGGTCCATTACTATATTTATGACCTGTATATCAAATTTGGTGAGAAATGGAGTTGGTTTGACATGATTCGAATGTCCAGTTATTAAAATAGAAGTTCATGAGTTTTGTTGAAAATTTCATTTGATTTGGTGTCCGATTCATAGTTCTAAGTGTTATTTTGTGATTTGATCACACGACCAAGTTGTATGATAGTATTGGACTTGTGTGCATTTGCGAGGAAAGTTTGCAATTGCAAACTTGGAAATTCCGCTTTTGTGAATGTAGAGTCACAATTGCGATCTCTTTCTCGCATTTGCGAAGAAGGGTCTGCATTTGCGAGGGGAACAGGGTTCATATTTCCGGCCATTTTATCGCAATTTCGATCACTAAGATTTTGAGAAGAGTTCGCAATTGCGATCTCTTTCTTCCAATTGCGAACAAGACATTGCAAATTGCAACATCTGCAGCTCGCTAAAATCTTAACTTGACGGGATTTTTGTCTCATTCTTCAAATTTTCAAACCTAGAATCCTAGAGGCGATTTTTCCAAGAACTTTTTGATGTTCTAAACATCAATACCACACAAGAGGGGGGTGATTTGTGTGGTACCCAATTTTCACTCTAGAAGAACCTGGTTCTTCTAGGTGTACTAACTACTGCTGTTTGTAGAATAATAATTACAAAAAATAAAGAACACAAAGATTTTTACGTGAAAAACACTTAGCTAAAAAGATGAAAAAACCACGACCTACTACTCAGTAGGATTTTCCCAAACTTCCACTAAAATCACTGAGCCAAAACTGCATTTACAAAACTCTTTGTAAACCTAAGGATTAACTTTAATCCCATTGTAGCAACCAGCCTCTAACTGCTACGACAACTTTAAATTAACTCTAACTTGAATACTCAAAGTACCTAATACAATTGCTTCTATGAAAGCTGGAAAGGTACAACTTTAAAACACCTACTACAATTGAACTAGAATAAAAGAAAGACACATAAAACTCTTTATGGAGCTGGTTCTTCAATCTGGTTCATGTAGATTCAGGTTTGCACACTTGAATCACATACGAATCGCTTGCAAAAAGCCTTGCTATTTTGCTCCCAATTCACGTTTAACTTCTGTGTTTTTGTGCAACACTTTAATGTGAGAACATCCTACAATTTATAGAGTTCCTAGATGAAGAAATAACTAGAGTTCTGATGCAACTCTTCCTTGGTGGAAGAGTACTAGTTGATTTCAACTTCTAACTCCTTCCCTATATTGAATTGTGTTCTATTTGACTAAGGACTCCTTCTCCTTAATTATGCAACCTTTTCGATCAGGAGATATTAAATACACCAAGTTAAGCTTATCTCCTTCGCGTGAAACCCACATGCTCGAATCTGCCCATTTTTGTGCACCTGAGTGATGGACCTGGTTCATCCTGAGTTCCTTTGTCAGTCTTCAAAACTGACCTTTACTTAGGCCAACAAATTCCCCCTTTTTGATGATGACAAACTCTGTACTTTTCATCAGCTTAGGCCATGTTCCAACTCAGCTCAACATCAACACAATGTTAGAAACATTTTCCTTTTTATCACTTATCATCAAAGACCAGGTACATTAGGTTATAAACATCACTGTTCAAAGTGTAAACATCACTTGCTTAAAGCACAACCTTTTTTTCCCCTTTTGTCATCATCAAAAAGTTGCATAAGAAATGTGAGATAACCAGATTTTAAAACTTACTCATGGCCACTGTGGCTACTTCAAATGCAAACATGGATTAATCAACATAGATCAAACTAAGAATTTTAACCATCAAATAAATATAAACAAACAGTTAGAGCAAAAATAGTGAATTTCATTGATGATTGATAAGATTCTACCACAAAGCATAAGAAGAAATAAAAATACTGAAAACATGAGCAAAAGAAACAAAACGTCCCAAACTGGGTCACTGGTTGATCTACACTAGGCTAGGATTTGAGGTTGGATGAGGTAGGGGTTGGGTTATTTGCTTGGAGAAGTTTCAGAGTGTCTTGAAGAATTCTAGCATTCTTCTCCTTTTCCCTTGCAAGTTCAATTCTGAGAACATCTCTCTCAGATTCTACCTTAACCAATCGTGTCTTTAGCCTTCCTATCTCAATATCCTTTGCCTCACTCTGTTGTACCAAGACTCTGGCTTTACTATTGATAGGTGTCTTTTTAGATAAACCAGGTTAACTAAGAATGACATTGACTTCATAATTTCAAGCAAGTAGAGTATTAATCCCACTTCTTCACAGGTACCTTGAAATGTTCAAGCACATTTGTGAGAATGAAACCATAGGGAATGGCATGAGATTTGGTGCCACAGATAACTCTATCAGTTGGTCCGCGAGGGTTTCCTGTTCAGATGGAATAGGTTCATCTATATTTTTTCCAAGTTAAACCAACCCCTCAGCAGCTTCGCCAGACCCACTTCACCCTGTTTTGCTCACAGTCTCTTCTATTTCAATAAATTCCTCTCCCCAAACAACCATTGCACCAGTTTTTATTATACCAACAGGAGTGGGTGAAGAATCAACCACTCTTGTCTCCTTTCCCCTCACAGTAATCCTAATGCCCTTGCTCTCCTTTGTTTTCATTTTTACCACCAACTTCTCCAGATTATGTAGTCTCAACACCTGCTATACATCCTACAAATCTATTCTCCAAATTTGCAGCAACTTTAGAAATTGTCTCAAGAGAAACTTTAGAATCAGAAGATACCTTTTCAGTTTTGGAATACCTACTTTCTTCCCTTCCTGCTTTCAATTTCTTGTTTATTTTCTTGATCTGCTCTCCTTCAGCGACAATCTTAGGAACCATTATCTTTACTCTACTTTTCTTAGAGATTGGTGTTTTAGAAGGTGTGGAAGTGGTTTCCTGTGGTGGTGATGAAGGATTTTTATAGGTGTTTGACATATTTGGGCTAGGGTATGAAAGAGAAGAGGATTAGATTGTGTTTGGAAGATGAAAGAAGAATGAGAGTTTTTGACAGCTTGAGAGAGATGAAGTAAGAAATACACCAAAGCTGATCAATATACAGAGAATAATTGATAGGGTAGCTACAGCTTTTCAGACTCTTCAAAGTTTAATTAAAGTGAAATTCAATTTTGAAGAGACGTTGGATCCATAGAATCTAGATACTTCCATTCGGTTGGGACTCTTTTGAATCGGACTGGTTCACTTGTAACGGATAAGTCCAAAAGGAGTTTAGTATTTGGTAGGACTCTCTGCTCATGATCCAAATATAGTTATTTCAAATTATGTAGAGTGTAGAAAACATACCGTGTTATCTTGATGAACCAGGTTCTTCACTGATAATTCTCTTGTGGGAGTCTAAATTTGCCAAAATAGAGAAAATATCATTAGAGATTAATGAGTCATTTTAATACATGGCACAAGAGTCTACTATGGAAAGTATGAGACTGAGCAAGATTTAATCTAATTATACAATTTACTGACTTTCTAACCAAAAAATTTTTTTCATTTTTTTTTTCATTTTAACCTTGAACTGGTCCTTTTAGGTGATCTTAATCATCCCTAATTCCAACATGTTCCTCTCAAAGTAATCTCTACTTAAGTCTTTTGTGAATATGTCAGCAATTTGCTTGTTAGTAGCACAAAACTCCACAGTGATCAAGATTTTCTCATAGTTGTCCCTCAAAAATGGTGCCTAACATCTATGCACTTAGTTCTCTTATGATGAACTGGTTTCTTTGTCATACTAATAGCACTAGTGTTAACACAAAAAATAGGGATGCAACCAACATCAATTCCAAAGTTCAATAATGGTTGTTTGATTCATAACAATTGAACACAACATGAAGCAGCAGCAACAAACTCAGCTTCAGCAGTAGATAAGGCCATTGAATTTTGCCTTTTTGGTAGCTCATGACACAAGACATGAACCAAGGAAGTGTGCCATACCTGAGGTGCTCTTCCTATCCATAAGGAAACCTGAATTCGATCGCAAAGACCTACATAACACACAATGTCAGGTCTGCTAGCAGTGAGTTGTAAAAGAGAACCAATCATTCCCCTTTACAACTTCTGATCAACAGATGAACCAGGTTCATCTATATCCAATTTCGTGGATGATGCAATAGGAGTTTCAATTTCTTTGGATGTTACTTCTTGTTTTTTTAATGAGGAATAGGTTCAAGGACAGGTTCCCTCGAGGTTTGAGGATCAGTTCCTCTCTAGTCAATTCCCCCTGTCATGTTGTCCTGGGTGGAAGGACCTGTTCTATCACCTATTCCTTCTTGTATGCATCTTCAGGCTAGACTGTGGTTTCACCACTTCAATTTCTTATCAGCCCAATCTCTTCATTATCTTGTTCCTGCCTCTCTGGAAGAATGTTAGTCTTAAAACAAACAACATATATACTTTTTTCTACACACATAGTTCTTGTATTGTCTATCTTATAAGCTTTGAAGAATATCCCAAGAATACTCCATCATCACTTCTGGGATCATACTTACCTAGGGAGTCTTTGCCATTATTGTGCACAAAGCACTTGCATCAAAATGCCCTAAGATGGGATATATTTAGCTTTCTCCCTTTAAGTGACTCGTAGGGAATCTTCTTAACAAGAGATCAAGTCATGTAACTATTTATGATGTAGCATGCAAAAATTCAGCAAACTTAGCATTTTCAAATTCAATTCCATAATAGACCTAATTGATGCAGATTAATTACCTAGTTGTTTCTGAGTTTTTCTAACAAAAGAAGTAAACATGTCAAATGCTTCATCTTTAGATGTTAAAAATAATGTCCAAGTAAACCTAGAGTAATCGTCAACAAGCACCATCACATATCTTTTACCACCTCTTCTTAATGTTCTCATTGGACCACAGAGATCCATATGGACCAGTTCCATCGTTCTGGTGGTGCTTACCACTTTCTTGCATTTAAAAGAGGATCTTACCTGCTTCCCCCTTGCACAAGCCTCACAAACTTTGTCTTCCTTGAATTTAATGTTAGGCAGCCCTATCACCAGGTCCTTAAAGACTGATTTGTTGAGTTGACTCAGACTTGCATGTCCAAGTCTCTTGTGCCAGAGGAGGGGATCATTGTCCAAGATACTTTAGCAAGTTCATTTTCTGAAAGTGTTGACAAATAGACAATGTATGTATGTTTTACTCTTTTTCCTTGCAAAACAATCTTGTTAGTGGTAAGATTAATCACAAAATATTTGGTAGAGGTGAATGTTACCAAGTTACATCTATCACACAATTGTGATTATCTTATTAGGCTGTATTTTAGGCCATCTATCAAGTAGACATTCTCAATAGAGTGAGAATCAGTCTTACCTACCTTTCCAAGCCCAATGATCTCACCTTGCATCCCATTTCCAAAGGAGACATTACCTCCTTTGAGGTCATCAAGTGAAAGGAACTGGTTCTTACTCCCTGTCATATACTTTGAGCAGCCACTATCCATGTACCATATTTGGCTGCTCCCCTTCACTTGGACCCATTAAAGGAAATCAGGGGTTAATCCTAGGAACCCAAACTAGTTTGGGTCCCTTTCTATAGGCAAAAGGGTGAATCGGATTCTTTTTAGCCGAACCTGGCAGCCTATTTTTCCCTTGAACAAATTCTTTATTCTTTTGACTAGCCTTTTCTTTTGTAATACATTCAGATTTATAATGACCGGTTTTACCATAGTGTGTGCAAATTTTGTTCTCAGGAAGTGTGAGGTACTTGCTTTTGGGATCCCACTTAGGTGTAGGGGTCCCGTAGCCAAGCCCTCTTTTATTGCTATTATGGTGTTCATGTAGCCATGAAAGTGCATTGGAGGACCTATTCCATTTACAGGTTCTATCTAGCTCGTGCTTAACATTGTTTAGATCCTCCTTAAGGACTCTTATCTGCTCATCTCTTTTGTACAACTCATCTTTTATTTTTCCTATATTTTTTTCTAAAGTGAGTTGTGTGTGATCAGATTTCTTTTTACCAGTTCCTAATTTCAATTTTAGATTTTCAGATTTAAGCTCTAGGACTGTGGTGTCAAGTTCATGAACCTGGTTCTTCAACTCAGCATTTTTAGTATCACTTTCACTAGCCCTAAGTTCCAGATTTTTGCACTTAGCTTTCAAAATCACACACTCCTTAGACAGTTGTTTGTTTTCATTGTTTAGATCCTCAAATTCATCAATGAAATCTAGGAGTAACTCAGATAGCCTTTCTTTTGACAAAAATTTAATCGTGTCTTTGAGATGAATTATACTTACCTCAGATTCCTCATGGGATTCTCCAATTGTAATAAGTGCTTGTTCATCTCCATCTTCATCCTCTAAGTCCTCGTCTAAGCTTTCTCCCTAGACAGCAACCATAGCCTTTGTTGATCCTTTATTTTTATTGGGTAGAACTTGTTCCTTCTTCCTATTCCTTCGTTCAGCTCTTTCCTTCTTCCATTCAATTTCCCATTTAGGGCAATTTTTGATGTGGTGATCAGTCTTCCCACACTTGTAACACCCCTCATTGGTTTGTTTTCAGAAACCCTTGATTTGTTGTAGCTTCCACTTCTTGAAGGACCATTTACTCTCATTAGGTACTTCTTGAAATCCTTTGTGATCATGGTCACTTTAACCTCCTCTAGATCAACACCTTCAGTGATTCTGAATGCTATACTCCTTTCCTTCTTGGGTGCATCCATCTTCATGGTTTGCCTTCTAAGTTCATAAGCAGTGAGATTTCCAATTACCTCATCCAACATAAGAGTGGCAATGTTCTTTGATTCCTGAATAGCTGTGATTTTGCTTCCCCAAGAGATTGGCAGTACCCTTGTCAAAATCTTCTCAACTTTGTCTTCTTCAAGAATAACCCTTCCAAGAGACTTAAGTTCATTTGTCACTGTGGTGAACCTTGTATACATCTCTTGGATAGTTTCCCCTTCCTTCATGGTGAAATTCTCATATTGTAGATACAGCAGTGTTCCTCTGGATCTCTTCACTTGAGGTGTTCCTTCATGAGCCACTTGCAAGGTGTCCCAGATTTCCTTAGCAGTGGTACAGCTTTGAATTTTGCTATACTCATCAGGACCTAATCCGCACACAAGCCATTTCTTGGCTTTAGCATTTTTCTCCCACTTCCTTAAGTCTTCAGCAGTGCAGTCAGCCCTTGTCTTTGGCACATCAACTCCTTCAGTATTCTTCTTTGTGGTTGCTAGGGGACCATCAGTAACTATGTCCCAGAGTTCATAGTGTTCCCCTATGATATGATCTCTCATCCTATTCTTCCACCAAGAATAGTACTGACCATTGAAAATTGGAGGCCTAGTAGTGGATTGCCCTTCCCAGTTAACAGGTGGTGCACTCATGTTGATCTTCTCCTATGATGTTAGCCTCTTCAAGGATAACCTGCTCTAATACCAATTGATGTTCTAAACATCAATACCACACAAGAAGGGGGTGATTTGTGTGGTACTCAATTTTCACTCTAGAAGAAGGTTCTTCTAGGTGCACTAACTACTGCTGTTTGCGTAATAATAATTACAGAAAATAAAGAACACAAAGATTCTTACATGGAAAATACCTAGCTCAAAAGGTGAAAAAAACACGACCTACTACTCAGTAAGATATTCCTAAACTTCCACTAAAATCACTAAGCCAAAACTGCATTTACAAAACTCTTTGTAAACCTAAGGATTAACTCTAATCCCGTTGTAGAAACCAGCCTCTAACTTTAGCGACAACTTCAAGTTAACTCTAACTTGAATACTCAAAGTACCTAATACAATTTCTTCTGTGAAATCTGGAAAGGTACAACTTTAAAACACCTACTACAATTGAACGGGAATAAAAGAAAGACACATAAAACTCTTTGTGGAGCTCGTTCTTCAATTTGGTTTATGTAGATTCAGGTTTGCACACTTGAATCACGCACGAATTACTTGAAAAAAGCCTTGCTATTTTGCTCCCAATTCACGTTTAACTTCTGCGTTTTTGTGTAACACTTTAATGTGAGAACATCCTGCAATTTATAGAGTTAGTAGATGAAGAAATAACTATAGTTCTGATGCAACTCTTCCTTGGTGGAAGAGTTCTAGTTGATTTCAACTTCTAACTCCTTCCCTATCTTGAATTGTGTTCTCGTTGACTAAGGACTCCTTCTCCTTATTAATTATGCAACCTTTTAGATCAGGAGATATTAAATACACAAGTTAAGCTTATCTCCTTCACATGAAACCCATATGCTCGAATCTGCCTGTTTTTGTGCACCTGAGTGATGGAACCGGTTCATCCTGAGTTCCTTTGTCAGTCTTCAAAACTAACCTTTACTTCGGCCAACGCCTTTCTTCCCCAATTCATTGTTAAGTGATTCTAACCTATTTTCTTTCAATCTTCCATTACATTTTACAAGATTTCAACCTAAATCTAAGATTTTCATGGTAGAATTAGAGATTTTTATGAAGATTGGAGTTTAGAGCGCAAATTGAGGTCGGATTTCAAAAAAAATACATAACAGTGTCTCGAGGTAAAGGGGTAAATGACTTTTGTAATGAATTTTTGGTTTTGACCAAGCAGATTCGAGGTCGATTTTTGACTTTTTTGGGGAAAGTTTAGATTCTAAATTTATGCATTGTAATTGATTCCTTTGGCAATATTTGATATTATTGACTCAATTGTGGTTAGATACGGGTGGTTTGGAGGTGGATTCTAGGGGGAAAACCCCGGTAGAGCTTTGAATTGCCTGCAGAGTGAGGTAAGTATTGAGTTTAACCTTGACTTGAGGGAGTTAGGGATGCTCAGATTATGTGCTATGTGATTTTCATGTGTTGTGGTGTATACGCGAGGTGACAAGTGTTTATACACCGCCAAATTACTTGTTTCCCTGATTTTCCATTTTTTCTTGATTATCTCATTTCCTGTATTAACTGTTATATGCTTTATATGCCTTCCATGCTTAATTGCTACCTGTTAATTAGTGTTTTTCCTATTAATAATGTTATATCCTTTCATATTTTTACTATTCCCTGCTATTTTCTTTTAATTGACTTACTTGTACCTTCTGATTGTCATTTACTCGACTTGTCTCTCTGTGAAGTATTACTTATGTGAATCCCCATGTTTTACAAGGTTTTCTTTCTAGATCATCATGTATTCATTGATCGTAGAGGTTCTTGCGATTTGAATTATTGATTTGACTATGCTCGTTGAGTATTTGTGTGACGACCCAAAGAGGTCATCACCGTATTTCTCCCTTTTTCCGCACTTTCGAGGCCCTGAAAACCTCATTTTTAGTTGCCTCAATTTGCGTGCGCATTCCGGGCGCGAAACCGGAAAGTTTTTATGTTAAAATATGTGAATTCTGTGAAACATTTGAAGAATTATGATATTAATATTGATATAGTTGACTTTGCTCAACATTTTGGGTAAACGGACCCGGACCCATGATGTGATGATCCCGGGAGGTCCGTAGAAAAATATGGGACTCGGGCATGTGCCCGGAGTCGAAATCCGAGGTCTAGAACCCCGGT
>MU671385.1:37317-67676 GCA_026770625.1 Nicotiana glauca | reverse complement strand
TCCAGTTGGGGAGAGGCCCTTTGCAGTCGATGTCCAGGATTTGGCCAATCGAATGGTGAGGCTAGATATTTCGGAGCCTAGTCGGGTGTTGGCTTGTGTGGTTTTTCGGTCTTCCCTGTATGTCCGCATCAGAGAGCGTCAGTATGATGATCCATATTTGCTTGTCCTTAAGGACAGGGTCCAGCATGATGATGCCAGAGATGTGACTATTGATGATGAGGGTGTGTTGAGGATGCAGGGCCGGATTTGCGTGCCCAATGTGGATGGGCTTCGGGAGTTGATATTAGAGGAGGCCCACAGCTCGCGGTATTCCATTCATCCGAGTGCCACGAAGATGTATCAGGATTTGAGACAGTATTACTGGTGGAGGAGAATGAAGAAGGACATTGTGAGTCATGTAGTTCGGTGTCTCAACTGTCAGCAGGTGAAATATAAGAATCAGAGGCCCGGTGGTGTACTTCAGCGCATGGATATTCCCGAGTGGAAGTGGGAGAGGATTACTGTGGATTTTTTGAGTGGTCTCCCTCAGACATCGAGGAAGTTTGATTTGATTTAGGTTATTGTGGACCAGCTGATCAAGTTCGCGCACTTTATTCCGGTGTGTACTACCTATTCTTCGGAGCGGTTTGCAGAGATTTTCATCCGGGATATTATTCGGTTGCATGGAGTCCCAGTTTCTATTATCTCAGATAGGGGTACTCAGTTTACTTCCCAATTTTGGAGGACTTTTCAGCGAGAGTTGGGTACCCAGGTAGAGTTTAGCACAGCGTTTCATCCTCAGACGGACGGGCAGTCCGAGCGTACTATACAGATATTGGAGGACATGTTGCGCGCCTGTGTTATTGATTTTTGAGGTTATTGGGCTGAGTTCCTACCCCTTGTAGAGTTTGCCTACAACAACATCTATCAGTCCATCATTCAGATGGCACCATATGAGGCCTTATATGGGAGACGTTGTAGATCTCCGGTTGGTTGGTGTGATCCTGGCGAGGCTAGGCTATTGGGGACAGAGTTAGTCCAGGATGCCTTAGATAAGGTGAAAGTGATCCAGGAGAGACTTCGTACAGCTCAGTCGCGTCAGAAGAGTTATGCAGACAGGAAGGTTCGAGATGTATCTTATATGGTGGGCGAGAAAGTCTTGTTGAAAGTTTCGCCTATGAAGGGCATTATGAGGTTTGGAAAGAAAGGAAAGTTGAGTCCGCGGTTCATTGGTCCTTTTGAGGTACTTAGGAGGATTGGGGAGGTGTCCTATATGCTTGCTTTGCCACCCAGTCTGTCGGGGGTTCATCTGGTATTTCATGTTTCTATGCTCCGAAAGTATGTTAGGGACCTGTCTCATGTGTTAGACTTCAGCACGGTTCAGTTGGATGATGATTTGACCTATGATGTGGAGCCAGTGGCTATTTTGGTTTGTTAGGTTCGGAGATTGAAATCAACAGATATAGCTTCGGTGAAGGTGTAGTGGAGAGGTCGGCCCGTGGAGGAGGCTACCTGGGAGACCGAGCTGGAGATACGGAGCAGATATCCTCACCTATTTGAGGTTCTAGGTATGTTTCTTGACCCGCTCGAGGATGAGCATTTGTTTAAGTTGGGGAGGATGTAACGACCCGGCCCGTCGTATCATGAATTACAGCCTCGTTTTCCCCAATTATTGCTTCTTCATGTTTCATTATTGTCATCGGGTGAGTTAGAGTCGAATTGGATTGGTTTGGATAGGAAGTGAGACACTTAGTCTTTTTGAGGAAGGCTTGGTTTGGAAAATTCAATCGGATGTTGACTTATGAGTTAGAGGGCTCAGATGTGAATTTCCGGTGATTCGATTAGCTTCGGGAGGTGATTTGTGACTTAGGAGCGTGATCGGAAGTGATTTTGGAGGTCCAGTGTAGAATTAAGCTTGAATTGGTGAAGTTAGTATTTTAGCGAAATCCGGTTGATAGGTGAGATTTTGATCCGAGGGTCGGAATGGAATTTTAAAAGTTACAGTAGCTCCGTTAGGTGATTTTGGATGTGTGTGTAAAGTTTCAGGTCATTCGGAGGTGTTTTGGTCGGGTTTTTGATCGAATGTGCAATTCGGAAGTTTTTAAGAAACTTAGGCTGGAATCCGATGTGATTTAATGGTTTTAGCATTGTTTGATGTGTTTTGAGGGTTGGAACAAGTTTGAATGAGGTGTTAGGATGTGTTGGTGTTTTTGGTTGAGGTCCCGGGGGCCTCGGGGTGAGTTCGGGTGATTAAACGAGAGTTTTGAAGTTTTGTTGCAGGTTCACTTTGCTGTCATCTGGTATTTCCGCTTCTGCGGAAATGGACCGCAAAAGCGGTTCCGTAAAAGCGGGTAAAGGAGCGCAGAAGCGATTTTCGTGTGGAGTTGAGAAGTTCCGTAGAAGCGAAATGTGGTTCGCATTAGCGGGTCCGCAGGAGTGGACATTTAGCCGCAGAAGCGGTTTTGGGCGATCCGCACAAGCGGGATCCTAGTCGCATAAGCGGAATTTGGATTTTTAATGAAGACCGCAAAAGAGGGGTTTTGGCCGCAGAAGCGAAAAACGACTGTGGACAGAAGGGTTTAAATGTTATATTTCATCCGCGAGCAAGAGGTAGTTTTTACCATTTTTGAGCGACTTGGGAGAGCTTTGGGCGAGAATTTTTTAGGGTTTTGACTGAGAATCGATTGGAGGTAAGTCCCTTGGCCTAATTATTCAAGTTTATGTTAGGATGAACATGTAAATTGGTGGAAATTCATCAAAAAGGGGTAAGTTAGGGCTTGAGAAATTCTCAGTTAAAATCTGAATTTGGAGGGTCAAATGGACTCCGATTTTGGTAAATTTGATATGTGTAGACTCGTGGCGAGACGAGGTTTCCAGTTATGTAAATTTTGTAATTTTTTGAGAAGTGGGCCAGGGGCTCGAGTTTTGCCAACTTCGTGATTTTTGGTATTTTTCGAGTCTTTTCGATTGGGTTATGTTTCTTTGACCTATAGTAATGTATTCCTTGTGGTTTTGACCAGATTCGGCACGCGAGGAGGTTGATTCGAGAGGAAAGGGCATAGCGAGCTAGACTTGTGGCCGGCTTGAGGTGAGTAATAGATGTAGATGATGACCTGAGGGTTTGAAACCCCGGTATATCACACTGTGACGCTATATTGAGGCGAGACACGTACTCCATGATGAGTGTGGGGTCGTTTGTGATTGGGGACTATTACTTAGTCTGTCCCTAGTGATGTCATACTGTGTTCGTGACTAGATATTGATTGGTAAACATCCTACTTGGATTTTATGGATATATTTGGGCTGTGTGCCAATTTCTTGAATCCTTTAGGGATTATTATCACTGTTTCCATGATACTTAGAATGTTAAATGATTTCAGTCCTGAGTTAAACACTGTTTTGAGATGTCCAGTCATACTTCTAAGGTTTTAAAACTTAAACTACATTTTCTGACGTTTGGATCCGAGAGCTATTACTTGACATTGCCCTAGTGGCTCACTTGCATATTCTGGACTGAGTACGGATCGGGTTGCATGCCGCAGTAATGATATGATGATATTGCGCTTGGGCTGTAGGAGCCCCTCCGGAGTCTGAACCCCCACAGTGAGCGCGGGCACCCAAATGGATCGGGCTGCGCGTCGCAGCGTTCATATACATTGCATTGCATTCATGCATTGATATTTATCTGTTCTGCTTGTCATTTGTTTTGTTGCCATTTCACCGTTAATTATGCAGAATTGTTAGTTATAGCTTTACATTGTGGTATTTCGTGAATTCATATCTTCAGTCATTATATATGCCTATTACTCACAGAGTTAGAGTACTCACTTTACTCCCTGCACCATGTGTGCAGATACAGGTGTTCCGGAGGCCTAGTAGCATTGTTGCTGCTCTCCAGATTATCTCAGAAGTTGTCGAGGTAGCTGCCTGGCGTCCGTAGGACCCGACTCCTCCCCTTATCTCTTTTGATTTCGCATCCTAGACTCTTTTATGCTTCGATTTTGCTACTCAGTTGTATTAGAGGCTCTAAACTCGTGACCCCAGATCTGTTGGGAGTTGTTTTTGACAGTTATTCCGATTATCCGTGTGGTTTCTATTTACTATCGGATTATTAATCTTGTTAACTACTAAATTAACTTAATCATCTGGTAATGAGGTTTTGTGTTTGGGTTGCGAGTGTTCAATTGGTCGGGCTTGCCTAGCAATTGTGTTGGGTGACATCACGATCGGGATTGGGGTCGTGACAAGTTGGTATCAGAGCCTAGGTTACTAGGCCTCACGAGTCATGAGCCTGTTTAGTATAGTCTCGCAGATCGGTATGGAGACGTCTGTATTTATCCTCGAGAGGCTACAGAACCTTTAGGAAACACTTCATATTATTGAAATTATTGTCGAGCGACTTTATTGATCCGAGAACTAAATTTCTGTATTCTATTCTCTCGCAAATGGCGAAAACCCGTGCTACCTGACGTGGCGGACGACCACCATTACACCCACTAGAGGCCGTGGGCGCGGCCGTGGTCGTGATCGAGGCAGAGAAGCAAGGGAAGCACCTGTTGACCCACCAGTTGCCCCCGTTCAGGACCAGCCTCCAGTAGTAGATGCTCCAGCAGCACCTGTTCAGGCACCGGCAGTGCCCATTGTGATTCCTGGTCTCTAGGAGGCTTTAGCTTAGTTCTTATCCGTCTGCACTGGCCTGGCTCAGGCAGTCTTAGCCACTACTGCAACAGCTACCTCACAGACCGGGGGTGGTCATCAGACCCCCGCTGATCGCACACCCGAGCAGGTCGTTCAGGGATTGCAGACACCGGGAGCAGCCCCAGCTCAGCCAGCTGCACCGGTTGCCCCAGTTGCACCAATCGCACCAGCTCCAGATTATGTGGTTCCAGCTATGCCAGATGATGAGCAGCATCGACTGGAGAGGTTCGGTAGGCTCCAGCCTCCGACATTCAGTGGTACTGAGGGCGAGGATGCCCAGGGTTTTCTGGATAAGTGCCAGCGTATGCTTTGCACCGTAGGGATCTTAGAGTCGAGTGGTGTGAATTTTACTACCTTCTAGTTCTCAGGGCCTGCATTTACATGGTGGGAGGAGTTTGAGAGGCGTAGGCCTGTTGGAGCAGCGCCCCATACTTGGCAGCAGTTCTCCACTCTCTTTCTGGAGAAGTATGTACCCGCAATCTCGTAGGGAGGAGCTGCGTCGTCAATTCTAGTGGTTGATTCAGGGGGTCATGACTGTGACCCAGTATGAGATGAGGTTTACGGAGTTAGCTCGGCATACTACTTGGATGATCCCGACTGATCGGGAGAGGATTAGGAGGTTCGTGGATGGCCTCAACTATCCACTCCGCATTTTGATGACCAGATAAAGGGTTATGAGTGCTTTGTTTGAGAAGGTAGTCGACATGGCTCGAGAGATTGAGACGGCTCGCCATCGGGAGCGTGAGGAGAGGGAGGCCAAGAGGCCTCGAGGTTTAGGTAGTTTTAGTGGTGCTCCGTCTAGGGCCCAGTTTCAGCATGGAAGAGGTCGTTCCTTCAGGCCTCCTCAGTCAGGTCGCCCAGAGTATAGTGGGGCTTCTTCAGGCCATGGTCATCAGGGGTTTAAGCATGGCCGGTCTTCACTTAGTGCCCTTCCAGCTCAGAGCTCTACTCCTTCCTCTTCAGCCCAGGGTTCTTCAGTAGCGAGAGGTTCCCTTCAGTCCCCTTCTCCAACACCGGGTAGTTGCTACGTGTGCGGTGAGTTTGGTCACATGAGGAGACAGTGTCCTCGGCTTCGTGGTGGTCGGTCTCGGTAGAGGGATCAGCCCTCCTCTTCTGCTCTATCTACTTCAGCACCCTCCCATTCAGGTAGGGGTGGGGGCCAAGCATGTAGGGGCCGCCCTAGGGGTAGAGACCGATCTGGTGGTGGTCAGGCTCGATTCTATGCTCTTCCGGATAGGAGGGACGCCATTGCATCAGATGTTGTTATCACGGGTATTATCTCAGTCTGCCATAGGGATGCTTCTGTCTTATTTGATCACGGATCTACATACTCTTATGTGTCTTCATATTTTGCCCATCATCTTGGTACGACCCGTGGTTGTCTTGCCTTGCTTGTGAACGTATCTACCCCGGTGGGTGATACTATTATTGTGGATCATGTATATCGATCTTGTCTGGTGACTATTGGGGGTCTGGAGACCCGAGTTGACTTGTTGTTGTTGGGCATGGTAGATTTTGATGTGATTCTGGGTATGGATTGGCTATCTCCGTACCATGCTATGCTGGACTGTCATGCCAAGATAGTTACATTGGCTATTCCGGGTGTTCCGAGGATTGAGTGGCGAGGTATGACTGACTATGTTCCTAGGAGGGTGATTTCCTTCCTAAAGGCCCAGCGGATGGTTGGGAAAGGTTGTCTATCGTACTTGGCTTTCCTGAGAGATGTTGGAGCTGAGACTCCTAGTCTTGATTCTGTGCCCGTTGTAAGGGATTTCCCATATGTGTTTCCTACAGACCTGCCGGGCATGCCGCCGGACAGGGACATTGATTTTGGTATTGATCTGGTGTCGGGCACTCAGCCCATCTGCATTCCTCCATATCGTATGGCACCAGTAGAGTGAAAAGAACTAAAGGATCAGTTTCAGGAATTCCTAGATAAGGGGTTTATTCGTCCTAGTGAGTCACCGTGGGGTGCACCGGTCCTATTTGTGAAGAAGAAGTATGGCACAATGAGAATGTGCATTGACTACAGGCAGTTGAACAAGGTGACAGTGAAGAACAAGTATCCACTACCGCGCATTGATGATTTGTTTGACCAGCTCTAGGGGCAAGGGTATTCTCTAAGATTGATCTCCGTTCAGGCTATCACCAGCTAAAGATTAGGGATTCTGATATTATGAAGACGACTTTCTGGACGAGATATGGGCACTATGAGTTTCTAGTTATGTTTTTGGGCTGACTAATGCCCCAGCCGCGTTCATGCATCTGATGAACAGTGTATTTCGGCCGTATCTGGATTCATTTGTTATCATTTTTATTGATGATATCTTGGTATACGCGCGTAGCTAGGAGAAGCATGCTCAGCATGTGAGAGTGGTATTACAGAGATTGAGGGAGGAGAAGCTTTATGCAAAGTTCTCCAAGTATGAGTTCTGGCTTGGGTCTGTGGCTTTTCTAGGACACGTGGTGTCTAGTGATGGTATCCAGGTTGACCTAAAGAAGATAGAGGCGGTGCAGAGTTGTCCTACACCATCCTCGTCCATGGAGATTCGGAGTTTCCTCGGTTTGGCAGGATATTATCGCCGGTTCGTCCAGGGTTTTTCATCCATTGCTTCGCCCTTGACCAAGTTGACGCAGAAGGATGCACCATTTGTATGGTCGGATGAGTGCGACGAGAGCTTTCAGAAGCTCAAGATAGCTTTGACCACAGCTCCAGTGTTGGTTTTGCCATCAGCTTCAGTTTCTTACACCGTGTATTATGATGCTTCGAGAGTTGGGATCAGATGTGTGTTGAAGCAGGAGGGTAGAGTTATTGCATATGCTTCTCGTTAGTTGAAGCCTCATGAGAAGAACTACCCCGTACATGATTTGTAGTTGGCTGCTATAGTTCATGCTTTGAAGATTTGGAGATATTACTTATATGGCGTATCTTGTGAGGTGTATACTGATCATCGCAGCCTTCAGCATTTGTTCAAATAGAAAGATCTTATTTTGAGGCAGCGGAGGTGGCTTGAGTTACTAAAGGACTATGATATTACCATATTGTATCACCTGGGGAAGGCCAATGTAGTGGCTGATACTTTGAGCCGGAAGGCAGTTAGTATGGGTAGTTTGGCGTACATTCTAGTTGGGGAGAGGCCCTTTGCAATCGATGTCCAGGCTTTGGCCAATCGGATGGTGTGGCTAGATATTTCGGAGCCTACTCGGGTGTTGGCTTGTCTGGTTTCTCGGTCTTCCCTGTATGACTGCATCAGAGAGCGTCATTATGATGATCCATATTTGCTTGTCCTTAAGGATAGGGTCCAGCATGATGATGCCAGAGATGTGACTATTGATGATGAGGGTGTGTTGAGGATGCAGGGCCGGATTTGCGTGCCCAATGTGGATGGGCTTCGGGAGTTGATATTAGAGGAGGCCCACAGCTCGCGGTATTCCATTCATCAGGGTGCCACGAAGATGTATCAGGATTTGAGACAGCATTACTGGTGGAGGAGAATGAAGAAGGATATTGTGAGTCATGTTGCTCGGTGTCTCAACTGTCAGCAGGTGAAATATGAGCATCAGAGGCTCGGTGGTGTACTTCAGCGCATGGATATTCCCGAGTGGAAGTGGGAGAGGATTACTATAGATTTTGTGAGTGGTCTCCCTCAGACATCGAGAAAGTTTGATTCGATTTAGGTGATTGTGGACCGGCTGACCAAGTCCGCGCACTTTATTTCGGTGTGTACTACCTATTCTTCGGAGCAGTTGGCAGAGATTTTCATCCGGGAGATTGTTCGGTTGCATGGAGTCCCAGTTTCTATTATCTCAGATAGGGGTACTCAGTTTACTTCCCAATTTTGTAGGACTTTTCAGCGAGGGTTGGGTACCCAGGTAGAGTTGAGCATAGCATTTCATCCTCAGACGGACGGGCAGTCCGAGCGCACTATCCAGATATTTGAGGACATGTTGCGTGCTTGTGTTATTGATTTTGGAGGTTCTTGGGCTGAGTTCCTACCCCTTGCAGAGTTCGCCTACAACAACAGCTATCAGTCCAGCATTCAGATGGCACCGTATGAGGCCTTATATGGGAGACGTTGTAGATCTCCGGTTGATTGGTTTGAGCCCGGCGAGGCTAGGCTATTGGGGACAGAGTTGGTCCAGGATGCCTTAGATAAGGTGAAAGTGATCCAGGAGAGACTTTGTACAGCTCAGTCGCGTCAGAAGAGTTATGCGGACAGGAAGGTTCGAGATGTATCTTATATGGTGGGCGAGAAGGTCTTGTTGAAGGTTTCGCCTATGAAGGGCGTTATAAGGTTTGGAAAGAAAGGAAAGTTGTGTCCGTGGTTCATTGGTCCTTTTGAGATACTTAGGAGGATTGGGGAGGTGGTCTATATGCTTGCTTTGCCACCCAGCCTGTCGGGGGTTCATCCGGTATTTCATGTTTCTATGCTCCGGAAGTATGTTAGGGACCCGTCTGATGTGTTAGACTTCAGAACGGTTCAGTTGGATGATTATTTGACCTATGATGTGGAGCCAGTGGCTATTTTGGGTCGTCAGGTTCGGAGATTGAAATAAAAGGATATAGCTTCGGTGAAGGTGCAGTGGAGAGGTCGGCCCGTGGAGGAGGCTACCTGGGAGACCGAGCAGGAGATGCAGAGCAGATATCCTCACCTATTTGAGGTTCCAAGTATGTTTCTTGACCCGCTCGAGGACGAGTGTTTGTTTAAGTTGGGGATGATGTAATGACCCGGCCTATCGTCTCATGAATTACAGCCTTGTTTTCCCTAGTTATTGCTTCTTCATGTTTCATTATTGTCATCGGGTGAGTTAGAGTCGAATTGGATTGGTTTGGATAGGAAGTGAGACACTTAATCTCTTTAAGGAGGGCTTGGCTTGGAAAAGGCAACCGGATGTTGACTTATGAGTTAGAGAGCTCGGATGTGAATTTTCGGTGATTCGGTTAGCTTCGGGAGGTGATTTGTGACTTAGGAGCGTGATCGGAAGTGATTTTGGAGGTCCAGTGTAGAATTAGGCTTGAATTGGCGAAGTTAGTATTTTGGCAAAATCCGGTTGATAGATGAGATTTTGATTAGAGGGTCGGAATGGAATTTTGAAAGTTGCAGTAGCTCCGTTAGGTGATTTTGGATGTGTGTGTAAAGTTTCAGGTCATTCGGAGGTGTTTTGGTCGGGTTTTTGATCGAATGTTCAATTCGGAAGTTTTTAAGAAACTTAGGCTTGAATCCGATGTGATTTAATGGTTTTAGCGTTGTTTGATGTGTTTTGAGGGTTGGAACAAGTTTGAATGAGGTGTTAGGATGTGTTGATATTTTTGGTTGAGATCCCGGGGGCCTCGGGGTGAGTTCGGGTGATTAAATGAGAGTTTGAAGTTTTGCTGCAGGTTCATTTTGCTGTCATCTGGTATTTCCGCTTCTACGGAAATGGACCGCAAAAGCGGTTCCGCGGAAGCGGATAAAGGAGCGCAGAAGCAATTTTCGTGTGGAGTTGAGAAGTTCCGCAGATGCGGAAGGTGGTTCGCATTAGCGAGTCCACATGAGCGGACATTTAGCCGCAGAAGCGGTTTTGGGCGATCCGCAGAAGCGGGATCCTAGTCGCATAAGCGGAAGTTGGATTTTTAAATGAAGACTGCAAAAGCGGGGTTTTGGCCGCAGTAGCGAAAAACGACTGTGGACAGAAGGGTTTAAATGTTATATTTCATCTGCGAGCAAGAGGTAGTTTCCACCATTTTTGAGCGACTTGGGAGAGCTTTGGGCGAGAATTTTAGGGTTTTGACTGAGAATCAATTGTAGGTAAGTCCCTTGGCCTAATTATTCAAGTTTATGGTAGGTTAACATGTAAATTGGTGGAAATTCATCAAAAAAAGGGTAAGTTAGGGCTTGAGAAATTCTCAGTTAAAATTGGAATTTGGAGGGTCAAATGGACTCCGATTTTGGTAAATTTGATATGTGTAGACTCGTGGCGAGATGAGGTTTCCAGTGATGTAAATTTTGTAATTTTTCGAGAAGTGGGCCCGGGGCTCGGTTTTTGCCAACTTCGTGATTTTTGGTGGTTTTCGAGTCTTTTCGATTGGGTTATGTTTCTTTGACCTATAGTAATGTATTCCTTGTGGTTTTTATCAGATTCGGCACGCGAGGAGGTTGATTCAAGAGGAAAGGGCATAGCGAGCTAGACTTGTGGTCGGCTTGAGGTGAGTAATAGATGTAGATGATGACCTGAGGGTTTGAAACCCCGGTATATCACACTATGACGCTATATTGAGGCGAGACACGTACTCCATGATGAGTGCGGGGTCGTTTGTGATTGGGGACTATGACTTAGTCCGTTCCTAGTGATGTCATACTGTGTTCGTGACTAGAGATTGATTTGTAAACATCCTACTTGGATTTTATGGATATATTTGGGTTGTGTGCCGATTTCTTGAATCCTTTAGGGATTATTTTCACTGTTTCCATGATACTGAGCATGTTAAATGATTTCAGTCCTGAGTTAAACATTGTTTTGAGATGTCCAGTCATACTTCTAAAGTTTTAAAACTTAAACTACATTTTCTGACGTTTGGAGCCGAGAGCTATTACTTGACATTGCCCTAGTGGCTCACTTGCATATTCTGGACTGAGTATGGATCGGGCTGCACGCCGCAGCGATGATATGATGATATTGCGCTTGGGTTGTAGGAGCCCCTCCGGAGTTTGAACCCCCATAGTGAGCTCGGGTACCCAAATGGATCGGGCTGCGCGCCGCAGCGGTCATGTGCATTGCATTGTATTCATGCATTGATATTTATCTGTTCTGCCTGTCATTTGTTTTGTTGCCATTTCACCGTTAATTATGCGAAATTGTTAGTTATAGCTTTACATTGTGGTATTTCGTGAATTCATATCTTCAGTCATTATATATGCCTATTACTCACTGAGTTGGAGTACTCACTTTACTCCCTGCACCATGTGTGCAGATACAGGTGTTCCGGAGGCCTAGTAGCATTGTTGCTGCTCTCCAGATTATCTCAGGAATTGTCGAGGTAGCTGCCTGGCGTCCGCAGGACCCGAATCCTCCCCTTATCTCTTTTGATTTCTCATCCTAGACTCTTTTATGCTTCGATTTTTCTACTCAGTTGTATTAGAGGCTCTAAACTCGTGACCCCAGATCTGTTGGGAGTTGTTTTTTACAGTTATTATGGTTATCCGTGTTGTTTCTATTTACTATCGGATTATCAATCTTGTTAACTGCTAAATTAACTTAATCATCCGGTAATAAGGTTTTGTGTTTGGGTTGCGAGTATTTAATTGGTCAGGCTTGCCTAGCAATTGTGTTGGGAGCCATCACGACCAGGATTGGGGCCGTGACACATATATGCCCAGCTACCAAACTGGGGCAAAAAACTTTCTTTGTTTTTGTCTATTTTGTTAAAGTCAAGCGTCCACCTGGATAGCAAGGGAATACAATTCAAGTCAGCAGTCAGGAGCCCGCTGGAGAACATGGGAATACATTCAAGTTCAGCAGTCAGGAACCCGCCTGGAGAGCAAGGAATACATTCAAGTTTAGCAATCAGGAGCCTGCCTGGAGAGCATGGGAATACATTCAAGTTTAGCAATCAGGAGCCCGCCTGGAGAACAGGGAATACATTCAAGTTTAGCAATCAGGAGCCCGCCTGGAGAGCAGGGAATACATTCAAGTTTAGCAATCAGGAGCCTGCCTGGAGAGCAGGGAATACATTCAAGTTTAGCAATCAGGAACCCGCCTGGAGAACAAGGGAGTACAATTCAAGTCAGCAGTCAGGAGCCCGCCTGGAGAACAAGGGAGTACAATTCAAGTTTAGCAATCAGAAGACCGCCTGGAAAGCATGGGAATACATTCAAGTTTAGCAGTCAGGAGCTCGCCTGGAGAACAAGGGAGTACAATTCAAGTTTAGCAATCAGGAGCCCGCCTGGAAAGCATGGGAATACATTTAAGTTTAGCAATCAGGAGCCCGCCTGGAAAGCAGGGGAATACATTCAAGTTTAGTAATCAGGATCCCGCCTGGATAGCATGGGAATACATTCAAGTTTAGCAATCAGGAGCCCACCTGGAAAGCAAGGGAATATATTTCGAGTTCAGCACTCAGGATCCCGCCTAGAAAGTAGGGAATACATTTCAACTTTAGCAATCAGGAGCCCGCTTAGAAAGCATGGGAATACATTTCGAGTTCAGCAATCAGGAGCCCGCCTGGAGAGCAGGGAATACATTCAAATTTAGCAATCAGGAGCCCGCCTGGAGAGCAGGGAATACATTCAAGTTTAGCAATCACGAGCCGCCTGGAGAGCAGAGAATACATTTCAAGTTTAGCAATCAGGAGCGCACCTGGAGAGCAGGGAATACATTCAAGTTCAGCAATCAGGAGCCTGCCTGGAGAGCATGGGAATACATTTCGAGTTCAGCAATCAGGAGCCCGCCTAGAGAGCAGGGAATACATTCAAGTTTAGCAATCAGGAGCCCGCCTGGAGAGCATGGGAATACATTCAAGTTTAGCAATTAGGAGACCGCCTGGAGAGCAGGGAATACATTTAAGTTTAGCAATCAGGAGCCCGCTTGGAGAGCATGGGAATACATTCAAGTTTAGCAATTAGGAGCCCGCCTGGAGAGCATGGGAATATAAATCAAGTTTAGCAATCAGGAGCCCACCTAGAGAGCAAGGGAATACAATTCAAATTCAGTAGTCAGGTGTCCACCCGGAGAAATGGGCAACATCTCAAAATACAGTTGGGCAGTCAGGTGTCCACCTGGAGAAAGGGGCAACATCTCAAAATACAGTTCATCAGTCAGGCGTCCACCTAGAGAAAGGGAAAGCATCTCAAAGTGTAGCTCAAGTTGGTAGTCAGGCATCCACCTGAAGAAAGGAAAATATCTCAAATTATAATTCAAGTCGACAATAGAGGAATTTCACCGGAAGAATACAAGTCAGCATGGCAACAAAAGCTGCAAGATCAAGTTTGAAGAGATAGATTGGTTTTGTAATTCATAGACCATAGTTTAGTCTAGCTTCTTTTTATTTTTGATATGGTGTAATAAGGGGTTCTGTAAGCAGTAGCAGCAACAACAACAACAACAACACTGAAACCATAACTTCATGGTAGTCCCAGCTACCAGACATTCCTGAACTACACTGACCTGATTCCTTCTTATCCAAGGATATGTAGGCAACCTCAGAAGTAGGGTGCGGTCAACTCTTTAAAAAATGCTTCCCACTGAGTATTCACAAGGGCAAAAATCGCTCGTATCCGCTCACTTTATCTTTTCACGAAAACTCTTCGTGTTTCCAAGCAAAGAGGGACAACTATGAGCATGTGTTTTTTGCCATGTATGAATTACTCCCAAAAATTCAAAATAAAATAATTTCTTTCACTATTTGTAATTTTGTGAATTTTTGTGGCATATTCTGTTAATTATTTACATTTTTGTCTGGCATTTTTAATTAATGAAAAATACAACATATATATGCATTTGCATTTAGGGTCATATTTTATATTTTTGGTTAATTAATTAATTAATTGTGGCAAAATATGAAAGAAAATAACAAAAATAGTTTATTTTGCATTTTGGCCTTTTAATTTTCGAATTTTATAGTTTTCTTTAATTTAGGACTTAGTTAATTTTGGAAAATACAATTACTATTAATTTTTTTAAAGAGTTAAATCAGGTTTTATTTTCTATTTAACAAAATCTGAAGAAAAAAAAAGACAAAAAAGAAAAAAAAATAAAAAACAAAATGGTTGATCAATTATTTGGGCCAGTTTTTGAAATAATTCCCCAGCCCAAACCTTCACCCCCTTAACCCACGCAGCCAGCCCAATCCCCATTCCATACCCAGCCCAGTCTGCCCAAAACCCAGTCCTGACCTGTCACCCTTCGAGACCAAATGGCCCCATTTCATGTAGGGACAATCTGAGTCGTCGAGGTTAATCGATCTAACGGCTCAGAAGTGAGGTCTTCTTGATATATTACTGTTCGAACGCCCCACCCCCCATCTCAGAACCCCCATAACCATCTCTCATTACTCCTCCTTGAGCCACCGCCTGTCGCCCGCCGGAAATCGCCTACGGCGGCGGCCGGCATTCAATCGCCGCGAAAATAACACCACAGCTCCCCATTCGCCTCCTCATCTCAAATCCCTACCCTGTTTCCCTCAAAAATCACTCAAGCTCCTCAAATCTTGATTCGAAGTCATGAACCCTAGCGCCACCACAGTTTCTCCGGTGGTGGCGCCACCACCAAACTGCCCCAAATTCACACCCTAAGATCTTCTTCATCTCCTCATCCCAAATCCTCAGCGCACTTCGTTCGAATCATCGTCAAGCTCTTCGAATTTTAGATCAAAGATAGAGTCCCAAACCCTAATACCCTCAAATCAATCCAAAAATCCACCAAGCCATCCCTGTACCCTCCTCTCCATGAATACCTCACTATTTTTCCCAAATAACCCAGCATAATTCCGGAATTGCAAATCGAAAAGGGTTTCTGTTTTGGTCAAGATTGATTCCTTTGCTCCAAGTAGACTTTCAGAAGTCTTTTCCTTCAAGGAGATTCGGTCAAAGCCATGCAAGATCGGATCCCTTGAAGGAAAAGACTCTTGTTGGTCGACTAATGCGGATTCAAAGCGGTTGGCCCGTTTCTCGGCAAGGTAGTCATATTCCTTTTTATTTTAATTTCTCGTCATCTGCCTTTTCTCCTTTTCTTTATCATGTTATCTTCTCCCAGTTTTCTTTCTTTGACCAAATTGAAAGAAAGCCAAAAGTTCATGAGTCCATAGGTCTCTATGGTTTTGTCTAGGCTAGTTCAGGTTTAATTAATCTAGCTCATAATATATGATAGTTTCGTTATCAGTTTAATTATCTTTATTTTTGTTCTGTTAATTAGTTTAACTTTAAAATAAGCAGTGTAGGTCAGTTTTAGGCATCTCTGTTCGTTTTTAATTCGTTTAGATTGCTTAATGATTTTTAGACGGGTTGCCTTCGTGTTTGCATAAAGTGGCATTGTTTGACAGTCTGAAGAATAAATTTAGTTTTGTAAGTTGGAATTTGAGGGCCGTTAGGGATTCAACTTTTAGTGTTGTTTGCCCCATTTTGATCCATTTGTTGGAATTATCATGCCACAATTGCACATCATTAAAACATGCAGGGGGCTAATTGAACAAAGAAACTTAGGGTAGGGGGAACAATTGGGTAAATAGAAGTTTGGGGGGTTTATGGGTCAGTTAGAGTTGGTAATAATCAGTTGATCAAGGGTCAGTTTAGAAATTTCATGATGTGAGGGAATCATTTCTGTTAGGAGGAAGGCTCTAGAGGATAAGGTGAGCACCAGTTTATTAAGGAGCAGGGGTTTTCGGATATTTTAGAGGGTTAAAAAGGGTAAAACAATCAAAAATATGGGGGTAAAAAGGAAATTGATTAGTCAAGCCAAGGGTGCCTTAGGTATGCCTATATAAAGACCCTTTGCCTTTCATTTTAAGCAAGCTTGAACACTCTAATTCATATACAAAAAAATCTTACTGTTTCATTAGATTCCCTCAGTAGTTTTGATTGCTTTTCAATTTTTGAAACTGTTTTTTACCCATCCGAGTGAGAAATAGATTAAAATTGGTCATCAAAGGCCTTGGTTTAAAAGATTGCTGGGTTGTTGTTTGTTTGAACTTGAGATATTAAGTTGTTAGATTTATTTATGGGAATTAGAGCTATTTTGTTGGATGTTTGAGATACTGATTTCTACTGCTGAATCTGACCCCTTTCTTCTCTTATTTTCAGGTATTTTTCCTTGAACCATTGTTAATCAATGTTGTATTACAAGTTTGAACCCGATTGAATTTATGTGAAGATCCAATTACATGAGTTTGAACTAAAGTAGATGCATTAGCTCCAGGCGTAATGTGATAGATTATGTTACCTTAGTTCTTTGGTTTACCATATTTTATAGCAGCTTAGTTTTCTTGTATTGGTTTGATTGCTCACTTTCCATGATTCAAATTTACTGATCTTGTATAATAGATATTTAGATTCAGGATCCTGTAATAGTAAATGAAAACTCATATGTAAATGGACTGTTAAACACTAACTACCTGAGTATCTTAGTTTGTTTGTTTTTTTCTGTAGTTTGGAGTTAGGATTTGGCATAAAGAAGTTTTGATACTGATATCTGGTATAGCGTGCTTTGAATATAGATTTTTGAAACTGATATTAGAAGATTTAATTAATTCATGCATGCTTTTATTCGTTTCAGTTAAATTTGAAGTTAGTATGTGCTTGATATTCATTACTGATTTTACTGAAAATAATGAGTATAGGTTAGAGGGTTAAACTTTCAATTGGAGTCTATATTAGTAGGTTCTGGCTATTAGTGAAATCGTGCATGCTGTTTTGTTTTAAAGTCGGGGGATAATATTAAATTTTGAGTAGCATGGTGATAGTGAATGAATTATTATAAGATAATATCCTCATTATAAATATGGTTCAATAGAATGCACTTTGTTCATGCTTAAGGGTAATTAAGTTTAGTTTTAATATTTCTGGAATATTTTGAAGCATTGTGTTTGTAATTGTGGTTGGAATAATTTGAATCACAAAATTGGGTTGTAGCGTATAGCCCAATAACCCTAAGGGTGCAGCTCTATATTGGTGCATTTGTTCTTTTGGGATTCAGGCAAGCCCATTCTTCCTTTGTGTGTGTATGGGCGTCTGAGTTTATGGCTTGGGCCTTTTGTGGATTTTGGACCATAAGTCCACTTGGGTTGAAATTATTAGCCTCATCAGTTGGTCCAGTGCGAGTGACCTTAGAAATTATTAGCCAGGACATTCCTATCATGTTATTTGGCTCACGTTGGGCCCAGACTGGGCAGCCTATTGCGCATTGGTCCATCAGTTTATTTGGGGGTTGGACTAAACTCATTTGTTTTAAATAATTAACAATCTCTTGTAAGCCATTTAGAGAAACTTTAATTAGTTTAGAGACCTTTTAAGTAGAATAATTTGAGGTGCGCCATGCCGAACAAAAATGACAACTGCGTGGCCCTCGTTTTAATTAATTTTCAACTCAACCTTAGAATTTGAGGTGTGCCATTTAGCGAATTTTCCATGGCCCTCGCAAAGTTGCAAACACGTAGCTGCTTTAGGTGCGTATTTTAATAATTTACTTTCCTAAATTCGGGTGCACATTTATGTGACCTAAATCCAAATCTCAATATTAGATAAAATATGTTATGGACTGCGGATACATTTATGTGACGTGGTCCGAAACATATTTTAAATAACGTTGCAATTTTCCTTTAAAAAACAATTAAATGCAGCTAATAAGTAAAAATTGCTCATAGGTTCAAAAATATTTTAAAATTGCATAATCAAGCCAATTATAACAGTTGAGCGATCGTGCTAGAACCACGGAACCCGTGAATGCTTAACACCTTCTCTGGGTTAACAGAATTCCTTTCCTGAATTTCTGGTTCGCCGACTGTAATATAGAGTCAATCTTTCCTCGATTCGGGATTTGAAATTGGTGACTTGGGACACCATAAATCTCCGAAGTGGCGACACTAAATTTTTTGATAAGTAATCCCGTTTCGATTGTCCTTTAATTGGAAAAACTTCCTTTATTATACTCCCTTCCGGGGGTGTAGTGAAAACGGAGGTGTGACACAGGACATGGCAAGGACCATGATTGTGGAGAATTCTCTACCTTACCATTTTTGGGCAGAAACTGTGAGCACAATATGTCATATCATCAACAGGTGTCTGATTAGACCAATTCTAAAAAAAGACTCCATATGAACTATGGAATGGTAAGAAACCCAACATCAACTATTTTCACCCTTTTGGGTGCAAATGTTTCATTCATAACAATGGGAAGGACAATCTAGCTAAGTTTGATCCTAAAAGTGACGAAGGTATATTTCTTGGATACTCTCCCTCTAGTAAAGTATATAGAGTTTATAATAAAAGAACCTTGTGCTTTGAAGAATCAATTCATGTTGTTTTCGTTGATACTAACCCTCACTCAAGGAATGATGGAATTGAACTACCTATTCCGGCGGGGATCGCATGAAGAAATTCAGAATATTGTTTCCTGATGCTATCGCCCCAATAAAAAATATTCTTGTGATAACTTCCTAAAGACGAGGAAATTTCTATTGTCCCTAAGTATGTTGTTGTAGGAAACGATCATCAAAATGAGTCAATTGCTCAACAAACTCAGTCAACTGAAGAGCATATTGAATACCACGAACCTTCTCAAATAGATCAGTCAACTAATTTTTGGAAAGAGAACCTTCTTCAAACACTTCAAATGAATGGAAAAGTAAACCTGCTATCCTCACAAATTCATTATCGGAGATCCACAGAAAGGAATCACTATTAGAAGATCCCAAAAGCTCAAATCACATGTGGCTTTAATTTCTCAACTTGAGCCAAAGAAAGTGGATGAAGCTATAAAAGATGTTCACTTGATCAAAGCAATGAAGGATGGATTTGATCAGTTTGAGAGAAATAAAGTGTGAGAGCTGGTTCCAAAACCTTCAAACTCATCTATTGTAGGAACAAATGGGTGTTCAGGAATAAATTGAATGAATCTGGACAAGTAGTTCAAAACAAAGCAAGGCTTTGTGCAAGAATACTCTCAGCAAGAAGGAATCGACTATGATGAAACCTTCGCACCTGTAGCAAGACTGGAATCTATTTGAATACTACTTGCATTTGCCGCTCAAAAAGGATTCAAACTATTTCAAATGGATGTAAAAAGTGTGTTTCTAAATGGGTACACTTCTGAAGAGGTATATGTAAAGCAACCTCCTAGATTTGTGAATGTCACTCTCCTGGATCATGTATACAAGCTGACTAAAGCTCTGTACGGACTTAAGCAAGATCCTCGTGCATGGTATGAAATGTTAAGCTCCTTCCTTCTAAATCAAGGTTTCAAACGAGGTACTATGGATATAGCTATATTTATTAAGCATTCAAGTTCAGGTAATCTTATTACTCAAATTTATGTCGATGATATTATTTTTTGTAGTCCTAACTCTGTCCTATGTCAAGAATTTTCTCTTTCTATGAAAGGAGAATTTGAAATGAGTATGATGGGAGAATTAACCTTCTTTTTTGGACCGCAAATCAAACAGTCTCCTAAAGGGATTTTCGTTAGCCAAACCAAGTATACCAAGGAACTTATAAAGAAGTTTGGCATGGAGAATGTTAAGTATATTTAAACTCCAATAAGTCCAACAACAATGCTTGATGAAGACACAAATGAAAAAAGTGTTGATGAAACTATGTACAGAGGAATGATTGGATCCTTATTATATCTCACTGCTGGTCGATCAGATATTATGTTCAGTATTTGAAAATGTGCAAAATTTCAGTCAGCTCCTAAGAAATCACATCTTACTGCTGTTAAACATATTATAAGATATCTCATTAGTACTTGTGAACAAGGATTATGGTATGCTCATTCTAACAACTTTGCTTTAAGTGGATTTTCATATGCAGATTTTGCAGGTGGTAAGATCGACAGGAAAAGTAATAGTGGAACATATCAACTCTTGGGAAATGTACTAGTTTCTTGGCATCGCAAGAAATAAAATTGTGTTACCTTATCAGCAATCGAAGCAAAAAACTTAGTTGTTGGAAGTTGTTGTACACAAGTTCTATAGATAATGCATCAGCTTCTTGACTATGATCTATCTCTTACCTCTACTCCTATATTTTATGATAACACTAGTGCTATATGTTTGTCAAAAAATTCTGTGCAATCATTCTAGAGAAAATCATATAGAAATCAAGCATCATTTTATCCATGATCTTATTTCTAAAGGTGATATTGTATTATAGTTCATTAGTACTGATTCTCAACTTGCTAATATTTTTACAAATCTCTTTTAGAGGAAAGATTTTGCTTACTATGGAAAAATCTTGGTACTGCGCAAATTTTGTAAAACAAATCTTTTGTATCTTTGTAAAATATTTTCTTACCATTATTATGTGTGTTTAACTTTAATTTGCTGTGAACATCATTATTACTTTTCAATCTGTACCGCCGAAACATCTCTTCATAAAGGTCACTTCCTTTCTGAATTTACCCTTTTTGCTAACCAAGACGGCTCTTCAATCTTCCCAACGCTCTGATCAAACCCCTTCTTCTTCCTTTCACTTCACATTCTCATCTAAAAAATTTTTTCACCATGGCAAAAAGAAATATTTCCTCTTCTACAACAACCAGACGAGCACAAGGGTTCAAAAAATCCTCAGCCCTGAAGAAATTGTGGACTTAGAGTCATCCATCGACTCAAATTTCCTCAAAACAGACAATGGGAGCAGTGAATCTTTAGAAAATCCTCCTATTAGCCAGAAAAAGGCAGGAAAAGGCCCATGGGGCAAACCCCCAAAAATCCCGGATGCAAGAAGGGAAAGGTGGAAAGCATGGAATTCAGAACTGAGGACAAATTGATCTTCTATGGACCCAGTGAAAAAGCAAGGTTTGAGTCTTATAAGTCAAAATCTATGGCTTGTGGACGCTTTGTAAGTCTTTCTCTTATGAAAAATTTGCACTGTGATGTGATTGCTATATTTGATTTCAACATCTTTCTTCTATATTTGATACTATTGTGAACTCTATTTATGAAGAGTCTGTGAGAATGTTCTACGAAAATTTATTTTTGAATGATAAAGACGACTTGGAATCCATGGTTTTAGGAACTCGAATTGTTCTGGACTCTTATCAATTTGAAAAAAAAATTCTACTGAATTTAGTGGGTTTGATGTCTTTGTGCAAAACTCTTGGCCAAAAGATTTTGAAGTATCTTTTTGAGGAAGTAAAAGTTGTCTGTCTGATAACCCTCCTGAATTTGGTCCCAAGAATCTTAAGTTTGAACACCGTATTTTGTCCCACATGATTGCCACTACTTTACTTCCCAGAACTGAGTCCCTTAGCACTTTATCCACTAGAGATATCTTTGTCCTTTATTGTATTGTTAATAATAAAATATTGGACTGGTTTGTGTAGATTCGACAATACATGCTTGAGAGTATAAGGGATATATCTTCTTCTGCTGCTTGTTTACCATACGGTATCTCACACATTCTTGAAGTTATGAAGGTAGACTTGGCACCTTTCTCACCCAAGCATATCACCAGCACTTATGATAAGACAAATTTTTCAATGATGGGTTACACTTTGGGTGGATGGGTTAAGTGCACCAAAGTTGAAAGCGTTCCAGTGCCAGTTGAAGCTCATACTGCACCACAAGAATCTTAGTCGACTGCCTCTCAAAATATTTAGCAGATGCAACTATATCTAGATGAGGTTAAGCTACTGATCATTGAGATAAAGGAATAGGTGGACAAGATCAGGGAAGTCACTAAAGAGACAGGTACAGAAGTGGCCAACCTTAGGATGGACATGGGAGCCACACGGAGGCAAGGAACTAGGGAATTCAACTCCATGACAGAAAATATGGACAAGCTTGTCAAAGATGTCAAAACTTCCTATGACTCCTTTTGCACCAAAGTGATCAATACCCTCAAGTATTTCCTAGGAAGAGACTAATGCATGGTTGTGTGATGATGTTGTTAAAAACAATTTTTTGCCTATTTTGCTTACTTGCTTTAGGTCCTTGAAATTATTTTTGCTTTGGTCTGTATGAACCATCATTTATGCCTCTGTTGTAGGCATTACTTTTGTTGCTCTAACTAGTATGTTCTTAATATTATTGTTACTTCCTATATTACTCGGCTTGTTTTGTTTTCCTTTTTTATTGATGTTAAAGGGGGAGAACATGTACAGTAAAGAGTAAAGCATCAACTCAGGGGGAGCATTCATAATGGAAGGGAAGCATGCATCAACTAAGGGGGAGCGCGCATAATGAAAGGGAAGTATACATGGCTTATTTACTATTTACTCTCTCTTTATTGTCATCATAAAAAAGGGGGATATTGTTATATCTAAATCTATATCAATGATGACAATCTATTTACATTGGTTGCAGAAATCAAGGTATCAACAAAAAGAAAGAAAGTTGTCAAAAGTAAAGAAGCTGATAATGCTAAATCAAAGGAGTTGATGGTGTCTGTACAAAAGGAGATGATACTGAATCAAAGAATAAGAAGCCAACAAAAAAGGAAACCAAATCTGTTGTGCCATCTCAGTCTCAATCGAAGGAGATCAAGATTATCGAATAAGGATAGATATCAAGTAAAGATCAAAGAGTATCCGGCTTATTCAATCAGCAAAGTCGAAGGCTCAAATCTCTCCATAAAATTAGGACGTGACAAAGAAAGTCATGGACAAATCTAGCCTATCTCTAATGCAGGATTCGAGAGGCATCCCTTAGGTAAAATCTCTTAGAAGATTTTGTGCCTCAAATCAAATCAACGTGCAACGACTTTCAAACTCTCCTATAAGAAGTATGCTTAGTTCACGAAGAAGATTTGCACAACTACAAACACTGTCTTCTAAGTCTCTCTACTTCTTAGCATAAACACTGTATTCTCAAGTTTAACAGTGTCATAAAAGATAGGAAGAGTTAGAACGCAAAAGAGAGTTGTGTCAATATTCAAAATATATAGCTGCTACATTCCGTTGGTGGTGAACGAGTTAAAATCATCATTGCTGTAACTATTTTTCAAGATCTAAGAGAACCCTTGTGACCCAAAGAAAGCTGGACATAAGAACCCAACCGGTACAGAACCAGTATAAAAATTTTTGTGTGTTGCTCAGTTTACTATTCTGTCTATTTATTTCCATTTGCACTCTGCACAATATCTAGTCGACTAATCTCATCCGTAGTCAACTTAATTCACCCTCTCCCCTCCCCTCTTGTACTTTTAAAGTTCTTTGCACAAGCATCCAAGTATTGTTGTTTTCGTTGCTGTAATTGCTAACTTTGCCTCCTCCTTCTCTATCATATACCTTTCCCTATTCGTCCTCTTATGATCTTTTCTCTAAGTTGATAAAATAAAATTCTCTTTAATTACATATATGTTTACCTGTAAAAAGGTACAGTTGAATTTGTAACGTGATTTATAGACACGTGAATTAATTTGATCCAAGAATATAAAATAAATAAGATTATAAAATTAACTTGAAGAAAATACAAGTATGGCTATGAACTTAGCTTCTCCGAAAGCAATGATAAGAGAAATATCAAGATCAAAAGAAAGAGAGTGAATTGATAGAATAAGAAGAGATTATAGCTTTTTGTGTACAGGATGTTTTTGTGTCCTATAATGAATACAAATTCCCCTATTTATAACTATATTAAGGGAGACAAGAGCCTTAAATAAAGATCTTCTTTAATATGAATAAAACCTCTTTTGATAGTTGTGTAACGGTTGATCATTAATACAGAGATTCTTTGTAACGGTTGCTCATTGAATTCTGTCTTAATCAACTGATGTCTTCCTTTCAAATCTTCGTTCTTGGTTCCAATAACTTCGGAACTTATTCAGTATTGGTTATATGTTTGTATCCAGTATCAACTATTTGTTGACTCATATCTTACCTGTCTTTATTTTCTCGTGTTAACTCGTTGAGCATCCACCTGTCATTTATCAAATTTATCCCATACAGATAGTCCCCCTACTTTTTGGTGACAAGACTTTGTGTTATCATGAAGTAGATAAGGCTCCCTTTTCTTGGTTGGAAAGTTCCTGAACGGTTTCTAACACTTGAAAGGAGGCACATCTCTTCGCATTTAATGAGCCGGACATGTGTTATCCCGTGATTCGATAAATATTTTTCCGATTTTTTAGGAAATCATGACCATGAATTCTACCACCTATAAACTTCTTCACTACTCATCACTTTTATCTTTCATTTTTACAAACTCTTCTTCTTCAAATTTTCTTGGAACCCTACTATAAAAACCCCACTTTCATAGTAGAATCTTCTTACCCAGATTTTATACCACCATGTCTTCCATTACTTCTGCCCTGGGAAACTCTAGTCTACTCATCGATGGTGGCCTTTCTAAAAAGAACAAAACCAAATAAGTTGATGCCGAACCCAAACCTCCTACTGTCAACACAATCATTCCTTCTCAACTACACTCTGAATTAGACTTTCAAGTACAGAAGGAAACAATCAACCCCAAAAGTGACAGAAATTGGTATGTCCGCAGATATCTTTCTTTCATTCGCCCTGTTAGCATTCCCGTTGTAAATGAAGATTGCAACTAGAATAGTATCGAAATCTTTGCCCTCAATAAGGTGGAAAGGTCACATTTAGCAAATCTGAGTTCATGTATGTTTATACATACATTTTTACTTTAAAATTGGATCAAGATTGATCCCATAATTTTAGAATTTTTCCACCGCTCTATCAAATATGATTGGCTCAGGTGAGTCCATCAATATGGCATACAGTGGCTTGCCTTCGAAAATTGTGCTTCCAGGCCGGAGAAACCCTTACTCTCACATATTTGATCAACATCTACCCCCCAAAGAACTTCCGTGAAGATATGATTAAACTCAGCAAACGCGGTCACCATGCCATCGACCGACATTGTTCCGTAGAGTACATATATATGCCTAATGAATCGAAAATCATAATAAAAATCCAACTTCGTTTCTTTTCGCACGGAAAAAACCAACATACTAATATTATTTCAAACCGCGGGGAATTACTCTTCCTACCAACATCATATCAACCGCATGAAGATACTCATCATGCCAAATATTGTCTTAAGGCCCCAATCATCATCTCTTATTACTTATAAAAAAGCTCAAGTATCATGACAATAATAGGTATAGATGTATGTTCATGATACTACAGTCAAGTTAAGTATGTAAATAGTCTAAAAACGCGTTAAATTCTTTAAAGATCCATATGATCTAACATAATTCTAACACAGATAATATTTATTAGTCATCAAATTAAGTGAAGCATAAATCAAGGGATCACTAAGTTCAACAAGGTACAAAGACGCATATAATCCGCCCGCCCGAGCATAAAAATCCTAGCACGTGCATATACGCACATCACCTTGTATATGTATCACCCTGCATGTAGAAAACAATATCATTTATTAGAAAAATTCCCTCAACTTACCTCTTTCAGGATCAAAATCAACAATCTAACCCGGCTTTCCCTTTGGAACAAGCCTCCAAACTATCCGAATCTAGTAATTTTTTATTCAAACAAATCAAAACAAGCTTTAGAAACTATCCTCGTACGATAAAGGTTCATTCTTTTAGCATAATTAAAAAGGTCAATAAGAAGTCAAACTGGGACTATGTGATCAAAATCCGAAACTAAGACCAAATCCCCATTACCCATTTATCCCCGAGCCCGAATATGTAATTTATTTCGAAATTCAATCTCAATTTGAGGCCTAGATCTCAATTTTTAAAATCCCTAATTTCTACTCAAATTCAAATTTCTAGTATATAAAATCTTAGATTTGATAGTGAAAATCCATGAAAAAGTAATAAAAACTGAATGAAAACAAGTTAAAGTTACTAACCTATAAAGTTGAGCAGAAATTTTCACTACAAAAAAATTAAAATTAGCTACGAACGTTGTCGCTAGAACGCTCGTAGCTAGCAGAATTTCTTGATAACTCGTTGTTAATCCGTTGTTAAATGAGATTAGCGACGGATTTTTCTGTTTAGCTACAGAATTTGTCCGTCGCTAAAACCTGATATTTAGCATGCTCTCCAAAAATTAGCTATATAGAGTCTAGGTCTCAAAAATGGTGTAAAAGGAGCTAAGTCACGAAATCACCACATTCCCCACATTTAACCAATTTGTAGGTATCGCAATTGCTAAGCTTCGCAAATACGGGCCACTAATTGCAAATGTGATTAGTGCCTCAGCTCTTCAGTTATCGCAAATGCGACACTGTGATTGCAAATATGAACAGGCGGACTATCGCAAATGTGGAATTGGCTTCGCAAAAGCAAAGTTTTCCCAAGTTCTCCAAGGTCGTAAATGCGACCAACCTACCACAATTGCGAAAGCTACCCCCCCCCCCCCCCCCTCCCAAATCGCAAAAGTGAACCTAGCTTCGCAAATGCGAAGCTTACCAACCCCTCAAGCATCGCAAATACGAGCATGATCTCGCAAATGCGAGGCTCGCATTCTCGATCAGAACCTCGCAAATACAAGATCTGCAGATCAACAACACCACCAACCTAACAATCATGCCAAATCAGTCTGCAAACCTATCCGAAACTCACCCGAGCCCCTCAGGCACCAATCTGAACATTCACACAAGTGTAATTACATCATACAAAACTCGCTCACAAGCTCAAATTATCAAAAAACATGTAAAATCAAGAATCGAGCATCAAAACTCAAAATTTTTCAAAGTTAAAATCAAATTCTCAACTTTCCGCATAAAAGCGTTGAAACAGTCTCAGATCACCGGGGACCCCAATTAAAATGCGTTCAACTCCAAGATCATTATACGAACCTAATAGAATCGTCAAAACACCGATCTGAGATCGTTACCAAAAATGTTAAGCATGGTCAACTCTAGTCATTTTCAAAGTCGAAAATCACATTTTCTTTAAAAATTCACACTTAAATTTTTCAAAAATTGACACGGACCACACACAAAAGTTATAAATTATCAAATAGAGCTATGAAAAGTCTCGAAACACAGAAAGAGAAGCTAGTACTCAAAATGACTGGTTGGGTCGTTACAGGCTCAATGCAGAACCCTAGTGTAAATCCATCGTTAGGAGAAACTCCTTTGTGTCTCCTACTACGATTTTCACGCTAGTGACAGTTCAGTCATACATGTCCTTTATGACATTTATATATTTAATATGAATTTTTTTCTTCATCACCTACCAGAGGACCTTATGTATTACTCTATCGTATATTTTCTCTAAGTCAATGAACATTATATGTATATCTTTCTCTCTTTCATGTTAAATATTTATTAATCTTCTTAGCAAAAATATAGCCTATGTTGTAAATTTACTGGGTATAAATCCAAACTGATTTTGTTTTGTTCCTAACTCCACCCTCTATCATTTTTTCCCCAAAGTTATTCAACTTTGTTTAAGTATCATATAAATGTCTATTTTATTTCCTTCTAAGTACTTTTTGTGATATTAATTAGGCAAAGTTGGATAACTTTTTTATTACAAAAAATACTTTCGTGATACTTAGGTAAAGTTAAATAATTCTGGTCACAAAAAATAATTTAGTGATATTAATGCAATAAGGTAAAAATTAGTGACCATCCAGCCAACCGGATAAACAAAGCCTTTCACAAATCGTTTTTATAAATATGCGTTAAACGAGTTGATTGACAGGGAGCAACCCCCACTTCCAACCGAGAGGTTGTGAGTTTGAGTCTCTCCAAAAGCAATGTGGGAAGTTCTTGGAGGGAAGGATGCCGGGGTCTATTTGGAAACAGTCTCTCTACCCCAGGATAGGGGTAAGGTCTGCGTACACACTACCCTCCCAGACCCCACTTAGTGAGATTATACTTGGTCGTTGTTGTTGCGATAAACGAGTTGATTGAAAGTCAATTTCCACCTTCCACCCACTGGCCACTGCCATAATATATATATTAGTAATAAGTATTCAAATATCAATTTCTTCACCGACAACATTCCTCAGCTTTACAGGGTGCTAACACTAGTGAACATGGGGATAATAGGAGATATTGTGAGGCATCCAAATGAGATATACCCATTGATGAAGCTGTTGGTAATAGCAAAATTAGCAGAAAAACAAATTCCTTCAAAGCCAAACTGGAGATTTTGCTATCTCATGCTCCGCAACATCTCTCGCAGCTTCTCTCTTGTCATTCAACAGCTTCCCCTTGAGCTCCGAGACGCCGTAAGTCATCTTACCCATCTCTCTTTTTTTCTTTTTTTTACTTTAACTTTTAGTGTAATAAACGCTACCATCTCGAGAGATTTTAGCCGCATCTTAACCTATGGCTGTAGAATGAAGCTGAGCTTTATTCCAACAAAAATAACATATTTATATAAAAATGACCGTCCGTATACTAAGCTCTCGCTATGTGTGTGGTCTGATGAAAGTTCGAACCACAAGAGTCTATTGTATGCGGTGTTATCCTATATTTTTGAAAGATATTGTGTTTCCATGGCTCGAACATGACCTCTTTGTCACATGTCAGCAACTTTTATGCCAAGACTCTCCCTCAATTAACATATTTATATATTTAAATATTATTTAAATATAAGCTCCCGCTATGTGTGGTGTCCGGTGAAGGGTCGAGCCATAAGAGTCTATTGTACAACAGTCTTATCCTACATTTCTGTAAGACGCTATTTTCATGGCTCGAACCCGTGACCTTCTGGTCAAATGGCAGCAACTTTACCAGTTATGTCAAGACTCCCATTCAAATAATATATTTATATATTTAATATAATTTAGTTTTAAATTTTTTTTTTATGTCCTTGGTAAAATAATATGGGAGTACTTTTAGAGGCTGTTTCATTATGTCCTTAATCTTAAAAGTTTTTCTTTTTCTCTTAAATTCAGTATGTAAATTAAAGCAAATTCGTTCTTTTCATATGATTTGCGTATTTCCAAGGAAGTGGACGTGTATTAATGGTGACTTGTCTTATATAACCGACACTAGTTATCTGAGGTTCATTTTTATCTCACAAATTTATGGACCTTAATCTTACAGGGTCCACAAAATATAAGACAAAAAAGTTTTTTTCGTACAACTAGTGTCAGTTGTATAAGACACAAAATAAAAAATTTTACTTGTCTCCTTTCTCTGCCATGTATAATGCAAGTGGCCTACATGTTCTCCTCATGTCTAATACGCAACTGTATGTCCTTTGACTAAAATTATTTATTTGCAATAATGTAATGCCAGCTACTCGATTATCACTAGGCTGCTAGCTTATGCCTAAACTATAATACTAGTATTTAATTTTTATATACTTAGTTTTTACAATTTTTACAAAATATTAGTTCATATTGTCAATATTTTATTTGGTGTGGCTTTATAGAATAACAAACTACAACAACCATGCCTCAATCACACACAAAATTAGTGTGGGCAATATGAATTTTCACTACTTTATTTAAGCTTAACTCATATCATCTTCGTACCAAAATAGATAAAGAATAGTAGTACAAATAAGCTAAATAGATGTGTGTATATATATATATATATATATATATATATATATATATATATAATACTCCTTCCGTGTCAACTTATTTGACGGTATATTTGACTCGCCACCTTTATACAATAAACTATTTTTTAAAATTATAAGTAGTAATAATCGGTTTCACTTTCATAAATAAAATAGGAGAATCAATTTTAACATTTCTAGCTCCGTGTATACTCAATATAGGGCCGTATAAAATTGAATGGAGGTATAAAATTCATGGATTAGGGGTGTGTTTGGTATGAAGGATTTCCAATTTTCCCATGTTTGGTTGGCTTAAATGTTTTGGAAAATATTTTCCTTATCAATTCATTTTCCTCCAATTAAAGAAAAATGTTTTCCTTATCAAAAGAAGGGAAAATATTTTTCAAAGCTCCTTCTCAACCTTCCTCCCCCTCACCAACTCACCCCACCCCCTCTCCAAATTTTTTTTTTAAATTTCAGTTTTTCCATTACCATCCACAGTACTATCCCTCCATCCCCCTATCCCCCGCAAAAAAATATTTTTTTTACCTTAAATTTTTTTTTGTTGCAATTTCAAATTACTGTTTTTTT
>MU671385.1:2153-27169 GCA_026770625.1 Nicotiana glauca | reverse complement strand
GAGGAGAGTTGCATAAAAAATATTTTCCTAAAAAAAAATATTTTCTACTCTCTAACCAAATAATAGAAAATATTTTCCGAAAAATATTTTTCACTTACCAACCAAACAAAAAAAAATAAGTGATAAAACCACTCATTTTCCATAAAAATATTTTTTAGAAAAACATTTTCCTTCGTACCATACACACCCTAGGTATTTGAACAACATTTTGGACAACTGTATTCCTTTTGAACAAAAAGATTACTACTCACTATTTATAATAAAATGTACTGTCAGCTATTAGGATGCTAGGCTGATAGGTAGAGTTAAACTTTCATTCAAGACATTTTTTTTTTTTAAAAAGTCATCTTATATATTACTGTAAGTAATTTAATTTGTGAAATTTTTGGAGTTCATTAATTTAACTATCTTAATGATTATTACTATCACAAGACATACATAGTATCGATTTCTTTATCAGATATTCCCAAAGGAACACGTACATCTTATCTAGTAAAGAAAATTTCCATTGTCTTTTCTGGTATACAGCCTTTTGATTCACTATTTATTAATGACGGTATTTTAACCAAAAACGCGTGGTTTCACTCGAGGACATGCAACGAGTAATTTTACACGTGCACACGAACGCGTGGTTTCGACACTTCAATCACCGCAAACGAGTGTACAACTGGTTTCCATCAAGGTCACCACAAACTGAGAATTAGGACTTTTTTTTTATATAAGCAGGGATCTATTATATTATAATCATAAAGCAGTAGCTACATTGTCAAAGTGCCCAATGGAGCATTACCTACTTGGCTACTACATACTATTAAAAAGTCACCCGGGATATTTTTGTTTCCAAGAGATGTGAGCTTAGTGCATGCATCTATTCTTAACTAGATAGGTAGTAGCTTCATAATCAGTTGCTAAGACGGCGGTTACAAAAGGTGGTGGATAGTGCATAGTTCCGATATCCCTGCCATTGTTCATCCGAAGAGCATGCTTAGCCAGCTTGTGTGCTGGTTTGTTGGCCTCTCTGAAGTTGTGCTCCACCGTTTGAGCTCTCATCTGGTGCATCAATAACCTACAGTCATGGATGATATTGTTAAGTAGTGTGTAACCATATTGTAGGCATATAATGACTTACGTTAAGTCTGTCTCCACATCAATGCTAGTAAAACCTTGTTCCTTCGCAAGCTGTAGGCTTTTCTTTAATGCCATAAGTTCAGCATACAGGGGAGATAGACCATGTGAAGATCCCTGGAACCCAATCACTTATATGCCATTGCTATCTCTAAATAAACCACCAAAGCAACATGTGGATTTTTCATTATTGAAGGAGCCATCTATATTAAGCTTAATACGGTTAGCAGCAGGTTTGATCCATTTTACAGAAATAAGGATGTTTTGTTGAGGCATAGTTTCCCTTTCAGTAAGGAATTTGTATTCAACCGTTAACTTGTAAGAATGTTGTATATAGGCTTTGTTCGTAGCGTTATTGGCGAAAAAATTAGCGTAGGAATGGAGATGGTAGAGTAGATTGCTAATAAGTAAAATGCTCAAAGAATTTTAAACAACACGATTTAGAGCAGTGAGCTTTTGAAATGGAATGGATAGACTGTCAAGTCCCACATTAATTGAGGAATGAGTTGTCATCTCTTTATGTAGTCTTGGTCAATCATTCCCTCATGAGCTATATTTTAGGGTCGAGTTAGAAATTCCTTCACATGGTATCAAAGCCAGACCTATGGCCCCTGTTGATGTATTTTTCAATGTGAGCCCCCTTCTTACGCTATCCACGCTCTAGTTGTCTGGTATTGGGCGTGTTGGGGAGTGCCAAGTCCCACGTTGGTTGAGAGAATGGATTATAATATCTTTTTATGGTATTGACTGTCCTTCCCTCGTGAGCTAGTTTTTGGGCTGAGTTAAGCTGAAGTTTCATTTCTTCATGCATACAATTTCAGAGTTTGAGTAGTTTGAGAGTAATTTATCTTCTATTATTTGTTGGGTCTTCATTCTTGGTTCTTTTACTAGCCGTTGCTCATCTTCAGTTCTTGCTTATCAAATCTTCAGCAATTTTCAAGCCTTATATGATTGTGAACCTCCAAACATGATGGGATATCTTCTTGGTAGCAACTCTGATGATATGGTTGAACAACACATGCTTCGAAGCGACGAGGTTCAAGCTATCTTGGAGAAAAAATTTGACTTATCCCCAGTAACATATGAAGGAAACAATAGATAAGAAAACTCAATAACTATATTAACTTGGGATCCTGGCTAGAATAGTTTGACATTATGCGGGAGTTAGTTAAAATGGGATTGGACGTGTAGATAGCTTAATTTCCCGTATTATTGCTCTGCTGTTGTTTACGAAAGCAATCTTGGATCGTTCCCAATTTAGCTTGTTTTTGTGAATCCTCTTCCTTATATTTATAAGCTAAGTTTTTTTCTAAAATAATATATCTTCACTTCTTGTAATTGGCTTGTAATGTTCACTTTTCAGGTATGTGTATTCTATTTGGTTCTTCGAGCACTTGACACTGTTGGTGTGTAAAATCACTGCTTGCAATATTTTTACTTTTTGTTTCTTGGTCATTTCAATTGGAATTACCTCACTTTTGTTAATCATATGTTATTTGTTTTTCTTTTGAACAGAGGATGATACAAGCATAGTCACAGAGGTTAAAGTACCTATTCTGATAGCTTTTCATCGACACATATATGATCATGGATGGCATTTTTCATGTGAGTCGTCTAAATTTCTCTTTCTTCCTTTTTTTTAACTCAACATTGTTATCTTTTCTACTTTGATAAAAGCTGAACGTTTATGATTGTCGAAATGCTTCAAAATCAAAGTGTTTTGTTTTCTTCTTCTTTGGCTAAACATTTTGGTTTTCCATTTGGGATTGAACCTAAAGGATCTCATGGACCAGTTCCATCTCCGGTTGAGAAATCTCGCTTTTTGTTTGTTAGGTGGTACAGATGCCTACAAGGATCTTATGGACCAGTTCCATCATGTTTCGACTGCTTTTTTGGAGCTTGGAAGAAAGTGAGTTCTTCTCTCGCATTACGTACTGCTAATTTAGAAGAGCATCATTACCCTAAACAATAAAAAAAATTCTGATGAAATTTTGGTGGAATTGTGGCATGAGCCATGTAACTGAGTTCTGATCATACGAATATTTTCGTGAAAAGGTAGCATATTAATCATCTTACAACTATGAGCCTAAAGATTTCATGGACTTTGCTCTTAATTGTAGATATGTAATAGCTTCGTTTAGGAGAACGTATGTTGCGACTCGGTATACATGGATATAATACAGATGTATAGGAATATCAAGTGTACTTCAGCTACAGTTTTAGCCTTCATTTATGTAGTCTGGAAGACAGTTGAAGTGTATATTTGATTATTTTATGCTTTAAGGATCAGGTACTATTGTGATGCCAATGCATGTGAATACTTTGGAATGAGACAGTATACTAATGTAATTTTATAGTTATCAGCAGGTGATTGAAGATATTACTATGAGGATGGGTGAAGGGATGGCTAAATTCATAAGCAAGGAGGTATGTCACCTACAGAATCTTAGCAACATTTCTGAGAGAACTCGCTTGTCAATAATAATAAGTACTATGGCCACAACAAAAATACATCTTCATTTTCTATTATAAATCATCTTTTATATATCAAGGCTGACATCAAAATCTGACTTCAACATTTAATAATCGATAACTAGAATGTGCCCAGTGCAAGATACACTTTCAAACATTTTACGATTTTCTGAATGCTTCAATGATCCCTTTATCTCCTTGGATTTTTAATACAACTAATTTTGCCATGCAGATTGAAACAATTGATGATTACGAGGAATATTGTCATTATGTAGCTGGGCTTGCAGGATTAGGCTTGTCAAAACTTTTCCATGCCTCCGGTAAAGAAGATTTAGCTCCAGATTCTCTTCCCAATGTTGTGGGCTTATTTCTTCAGGTATTAACCTTAACCTTAGCTGGACTAGGAGCCACCTTGTGTGGGATCCATCCCCATAAATCAAGAAAGAAAATTTTCTTCCTTGTTAGCAGCCCATATTTCCCTTCTGCATTTGTCAAATATGACAGGCGTGCAGAAGAAAAATATCAAGCGTAGTAGGTGAGGTTCTACCTATAAAAGAAGAGCTTCGGCTCTCATTTTTATACACCAATCTCAGAGGAAAAATATACCTGAGAGTTAGATAGAAAGAGTGAGGTTTCACAGACAGGGTATAAGAAATAGTCTGTGAGAAAAATAGAGAGTAAGCGATATTGTAGTGAGCTGGGAATATCAAAAGAGGGTTATTTATTTTGAGTATTGTAGTGGTCTTTGGAGTATTTTACTCGGATCTACAAAGTGTAAAATTCCTTACTATAGTGATATCGGTTGCTCCTCTCGGGCCTGTAGTTTTTTTCCTTATTAAAAGGGTTTTCCACGTAAAAATCTTGGTGTCGGTTTTACTCTTTTATTCTTGTTAACTACCGTATCTCGGTGCTACATTATTACTCCGCTTTTATTACCGTAAATATTATTTTTGTGGGGTTTATTCCCAACAACTGGTATCAGAGCACAAGTTTTGCTCGTTCACTGAAATACTATTCACTGTCGGTAGTACTATACTCGGTGAAAAATAAAAATATCCGGAGTAAAGTATGAGGTAGCAAAATTCAACGGAGATAACGGTTTCTCAACATGGCAAAGAAGGATGAGGGATCTACTCATCTAACAAGGATTATACAAGGTACTAGATGTTGATGCTAAAAAGACAGGATTGGACTGACTTGGATGATAGAGCTGCTTGTGCAATCAGGTTGCACTTATCAGATGATGTGGTAAATAACATCATTGATGAAGATACTGCACGTGGAATTTGGACAAGGTTGGAAAGCATATACATGTCCAAAATACTGACAAATAAATTATTCCTGAAGAAGCAGTTATACGCCCTATATATGGATGAAGGTACGAATATTTTGTCACAATTGAATGTGTTTAACGGACTAATCACGCAGCTTGCGAACCTCGGAGTAAAAATCGAGAAAGAAGATAAAGCCATCTTGCTGTTGAACTCGTTGCCATCTTCGTACGATAATTTGGCAACAAGCATCCTGCACGGTAAGACTACCATTGAGTTGAAAGATGCCACATCGGCTCTTCTACTCAATGAGAAGATGAGAAAGAAGCCTAAAAATCAAGGACAGACTCTCATCACAGAAGGTAGAGGCAGGAGTTATCAAAGGAGTTCGAGCAACTATGGTAGATCCGGAGCTCGTGGGAAGTCAAAGAACCGATCCAAATCAAGAGCGATAAATTGCTACAACTGTGATCAACCAGGTCACTTCAAAAGATATTGGCCAAATCCAAGGAAGGGCAAAGGTGAAACCAGTGGCTAGAAGAATGACGACAACACAGCCGCTATGGTGCAAAACAATGATAATGTTTTCCTCTTTATAAATAAGGAAGAGGAATGCATGCACCTGTCAGGTCTAGAGTCGGAATGGGTGGTTGACACAGCGGCATCTTACCATGCCATACTGGTAAGAGATCTTTTTTGCAAATATGTAGCAGGTGATTTCGGCACAGTGAGAATGGGTAACACAAGTTACTCAAAGATTGTGGGCATTGGTGATATTTGTATCAAGACAAATGTCGGATGCACATTGGTTCTAAAGGATGTGCGGCACATGCCTGATTTGCGGATGAACGTGATCTCGGGAATTACTTTAGACTGAGATGGATACGAGAACTATTTTGCAAATCAAAAGCGGAGACTCACTAAGGGATCATTGGTGATTTCAAAGGGAGTTGCTCATGGTACGTTGTATATGACAAATGCAGAAATATGCCAAGTTAAATTGAATTGCGGCACAAGATGAGATTACTGCAGATTTGTGGCACAAAAGAATGGGTCATATGAGCGAGAAGGGATTGCAGATTCTTTCCAAGAAATCATTTATTTCTTATGCCAAAGGTACAACGGTAAAACCTTGTGACTACTGTTTATTTGGTAAGCAACATAGGGTCTTATTTTAGACATCGTCTGAAAGAAAATTGAATATACTTGATTTAGTATATTCTGATATTTGTGGCCTAATGGAAATTGAATCAATGGGTGGTAACAAATATTTTGTTACTTTTATTGATGATGTTTCACGTAAATTGTGGGTTTATATCTTGTAAACCAAAGATCAAGTGTTTCAAGTTTTCCAGAAGTTTCATGCTCTGGTGGAAAGGAAGACGGGTCGAAAGCTAAAGCGTCTCCGAAGTGACAATGGAGGTGAGTACACTTCAAGGGAATTTGAAGAGTACTGTTCAAGTCATGTGATCAGACATGAAAAGACAGTTCCTAGAACCCCACAACACAATGGTGTCGCCGAGAGGATGAACCGCACCATTGTTGAGAAGGTGAGAAGCATGCTCAGAATGGCTAAACTGCCTAAGTCATTCTGGGGTGAAGCAGTTCAGACAGCTTGCTACTTGATAAATAGGAGTCCATCAGTTCCATTGGAGTTTGACATCCCAGAGAGAGTTTGGACCAACAAGGAGGTGTCCTACTCACATCTAAAGGTGTTCGGTTGTAGAGCTTTTGCACATGTACCAAAAGAGCAGAGAACAAAGTTGGATGATAAATCTGTTCCCTGCATATTTATCGGATATGGAGATGAAGAGTTCGGGTACAGATTGTGGGATCCTGTAAAGAAGAAGGTCATCAGAAGGAGAGATGTAGTCTTCCAAGAAAGTGAAGTTGGAACTGCTGCTGATATGTCGGAAAAGGCGAAGAATGGTATAATTCCTAACCTTATTACTATTCCTTCTACTTCTAACAATCCAACAAGTGCAAAAAGTACGACCGACGAGGTTGCTGAGCAAGGGGAGCAACCTGGTGAGGTTATTGAGCAGGGGGAGCAACTTGATGAAGATGTCGAGGAAGTGGAGCACCCCACTCAGAAAGAAGAACAACCTCAACCTCTGAGGAGATCAGAGAGGTCAAGGGTAGAGTCATGCAGGTACCCTTCCACAAAGTATGTCCTCATCAGTGATGAGGGGGAGCCAGAAAGTCTAAAGGAGATGTTGTCCCATCCAAAAAAGAACTAGTGGATGAAAGCTATGCAAGAAGAGATGGAATCTCTACAGAAAAATGGCACGTACAAGCTGGCTGAACTTCCAAAGGATAAAAGACCACTAAAATGTAAATGGGTCTTTAAATTCAAGAAAGATGGAAATGGCAAGCTGGTTAGACACAAAGCTCGATTGGTAGTTAAAGGCTTCAAACAGAAGAAAGGTATTGATTTTGATGAAATGTTCTCACCTGTTGTCAAAATGACTTCTATTCGAATAATTTTGAGCTTAGCAGCTAGCCTAGATCTTGAAGTAAAGCAGTTGGATGTGAAAACTGCATTTCTTCACGGAGATTTGGAAGAAGAGATCTATATGGAGAAACCAGAAGAATTTAAAGTAGCTGAAAGGAAATACATGGTGTGCAAACTGAATAAGAGTCTTTATGGGTTGAAGCAGGCACCAAGACAGTGGTACATAAAGTTTGACTCATTCATGAAAAGTCAAACATATTTAAAGACCTATTCTGATCCATGTGTATACTTCAAAAGATTTTTTGATAACAACTTTATTATATTATTGTTGTATGTGGATGACATGTTGATTGAAGGACAAGAAAAAGAGCTGACCGCAAAGTTGAAGAGAGATTTGTCCAAGTCATTTGATACGAAGGACTTGGGCCCAGCACAACAAATTCTAGTGAAAATGTTGGTTTATGTTTAGTCAACAAAGGCATGCTGAAAATGTTGGTTTATGTTTAGTCAACAATGGCATGCCAATTGGAAGAGTTGGTGAAAAGAGTTGGTGGAAAGAGTTGGTATAAATGCTAGGATGAAGCTTCCTCCTTTGATGTCACCCATGACATCAAGAGGAGATAGTTTGATGTCACCAATGACATCAAGAGGAGTTCTTTACCTCTATAAATAGATGCACTCATTTATTTATAAAGATCATCCCAAAAATAATACAATACATTGTAGTGAGTAGAGAGTTGAGAGAGAAATTCTCTTAAGTGTAATTGGAAAATCTCTCTTCCTTTGTTAATAATAGAAAGGCAATTGTTCTCTGGTGGACGTAGGATTATTTTGATCCGAACCATGTTAAATCTTGTGTTCTTTCTTTTACGTTTCCGCTAACAATTGGTAGCAGAGTGACAGGATTCCTTAACGATCCAAGGAGGAAGAACAAGCAAAGATGAGTTCCATGAAGTTTGAAATCGATAGATTCAGTGGACGCAACAACTTCAATATCTGGAAGATCCAGATGATGGCGTTACTGCGGAGGGAAGGTTCAATCCATGCTATTGACGGAAAGTATCCTAAGGATATATCAGCTCCCGACATGGAGAAGATTGAAGGGGATGCATTGAGTGCAATCCAACTATCCCTTGCACCTAACGTGCTTTGTAAAGTGAGTACGGGTACCGAAGAGTCGGCCAAATGGTTATGGGAAAAGCTAGAAGGGCTATACCAAGACCGATTAGTGACAACAAGGATGTTATTACAACGGCATCTTCACACATTTAAGATGGGTTCAGGTACTTCGTTACAAGATCATTTAAATGCGTTAAATAAACTTGTCATGGACTTACAGATTGCAGAAATTAAAAGGGAGGAGGAGACGCTTGTATGTGCTTTGCTATTTTCATTGACTTCAGGATATCGTGATATTGAGAATTCAATGATGTATAGCAAGGAGCCTATCAAGCTTGAGCAAGTGAGACATGCACTTAACTCTAGTGATGTGCAGAGGCACATTGAAGGAGACAGAGATGACCAGGCAAGTGGGCTCTTTGTGAGAGGCCGAACTAGCCAACAGGGAAAGAGAAAATCAAAGCACAGATCAAAGTCTCGTGTGAACAAGAAGAATACAGAGTGTTGGGGTTTTGGCAAGAAGGGGCACTTTGAACGAGATTGCCCAATGTCAAAGTCCAAGGAAAAGGAGAGTGCATCTACAGTTGAACAGGTACATGATTTTGATAATGATTATGTACTAACAACATCGTGTAATAATAGTAATTATGGAAACAAATGGGTGTTAGACTCTACTTTTACTCTGCGTATGACGTTCCGAAAAGACTGGTTTAGCAGCTATGAGAAAAGTGGAGGAACCGTAGTAATGGGCAATAATGCAACTTGTGCAATAGTTGGCATTGGCTCAGTTCGAGTTCACTGCCATGATGGAGTCGTGAGGACTATTACACAAGTCCTTCATGTTCCTAATCTGAAGAAGAATTTGATCTCCTTGGGTATTCTGGATGAACAAGGCTACAGGTACATGAGCAAAGCAGGAACTATGAAGGTGGCTAAAGGTTCTTTAGTCATGTTGAAAGGCAAGCTGGAGAACGGCCTTTACACATTGGCCGGAAGCACCATCGTTGGCTCTACAGTGCAGTTATCTAATAATGACAAGGCAAGACTATGGCACATGAGACTAGGTCATATGAGCGCACGTGGACTGGAGATGTTGAGCAATTGTAACCTTTTGGAAGGTGAGAAGATCAGCACACTTGACTTCTGTGAGCACTGCGTTCTAGGGAAGCAGAAGAAGGTCAGCTTTAGCACTGGCAAACACAAGACAAGAGGAGTGCTAGACTACATCCATTCAGATTTATGGGGTCCCTCTAAACTTCCATCGAAGGGCGGAAAGAGGTATCTTCTCACTTTTATTGATGATTTCTCACGAAAGGTTTGAGTGCATTTTTTGAAGGCAAAAAGTGATGCTTTTGAAGCATTTAAAGAGTGAAAGATTTTGGTTGAAAATCAAATAGAGCGGAAAATCAAGTATCTACGCACAGACAATGGCTTGGAGTTTTGCAATGAAGAGTTTAATGAATTATGCAAGGTTCATGGGATCTCAAGACATAGGATTGTCAGGCATACCCCACAGTAGAATGGAGTTGCCGAGAGAATGAACAGAACTCTCCTTGAAAAGGCTCGATGTATGTTCATACAAACCAAAATGTTCAAAGTATTTTGAGCTGAAGCAGTTCACACTGCTACTCATATTGTCAATCGATCTCCAGCATCGGCAATTGACTTTAAGACTCCAAATGAGGTATGGTCAGGTGAACGCTCTAACTATTCATACTTACGAGTATTTGGGTGTCCATCTTATTATCACGTTAATGAAGGAAAGCTTGAACCAAGGGCTAAGAAAGCCATTTTCGTAGGGTATGTGGATGGAGTAAAAGGGCACAAACTTTGGTGTTTGTCTTTGCTCAAATTTATAGTTAGTAGAGATGTCACCTTCGATGAATCCTTTATACTTGATCCCCGTAAAGTTTCCGTGGAGTTTTCAGGAAACAAGAACAACGAGCAAGTGGAGCCTCCGGTGGAGCTTGCCAAGGAAAAGGATCAAGAGACTCAGGTTAAAGATGAGTCAGAAGATGTACCCCTTGAAGAACTTGCTGTCAATGAACCATACACAATTGCGAAGGGGAGGGAGAAGAGGCAGACACGAGAACCGGAACGCCTTATAAATCAAGCAAACTTGATTGCATATGCGTTCGTAGCTGCACAAGAAGAGATTAAGGACCTGGAGCCCTCCTCGTATATTGAAGCAACTTCTTGCAAGGATGTTGTACAATGGCGGTTAGCCATGATCGAAGAGATGGAGTCTCTTCACAAGAATCAGACATGGGTCTTAGTGAAAAGACAAAAGGGGAAGAGGACAGTTGGATGCAAGTGGGTCTACCGAAAGAAAGAGGGAATTCCTGAAGTGGAAGATGCTAGGTTTAAGGCGAGATTTGTCGCAAAAGGTTTCAATCAGAAGGAGGAAATTGATTACAATGAGATTTTCTCTCCAGTCATGAAGCATAGCTCAATTCGCGTGCTACTAGCATTGGTTGCACAATTTGACTTGAAGCTTCAACAGCTTGATGTCAAAAATGCTTTCTTACACAGTGATCTAGAAGAGACAATCTATATGGATCAGCCTGAAGTTTTCCTAGCTGAGGGAAAAGAAGATTACGTATGCCAACTAAGGAAGTCTTTGTATGGTTTGAAGCAATCCCCTAGACAGTGGTACAAGAGGTTTGATGCATTCATGACTACACATGAATTCTCAAGGAGTGCATTTGATAGCTTTGTGTAACACAAGAAGATTTTTGGTAACTCAATGATTTATTTACTGTTGTATGTTGATGATATGCTTATTGATGCTAACAACATTACAGAGATAAATGTTTTGAAGAAACTGTTGAGTAAGGAATTTGACATGAAGGATTTAGGAGCTGCAAAGAAAATCCTTGGTATGGAGATTTCAAGAGAAGACGGCGTTGTTCATTTTTCTCAGAAGAGGTATATTGAAAGGATTATCGAGAGATTCAATATGCATATGTGCAAGCCTGTAAGTACACCGTTAGCTCCTCATTTTAAACTTTTAGAGTTACAAATGCCTCAGTCCGAGGATGAGGTGAAGCATATGTCAAAGATTCCTTATGCCAGTGCAGTTGGTAGCATTATGTATGCTATGGTATGCACACGTCCAGATATTGCTCAATCTGTAAGTGTGGTAAGTAGATACATGTCCAGCCCAGGAAAGAGGCATTGGGAAGCTGTCAAGTGGATATTGAGATATCTCAAGGGAGCTTCTGGTGTTGTTCTGACCTTTCAAACAAGTGGTGGAGGTATTTCAATTCTCGGTTATGTGGATTCTGACTATGCAGGAGATCTTCACAGAAGAAGGTCCACAACTGGATACATTTTTACCCTCGTTGACAGTGCTGTTAGTTGGAAATCTACTCTGCAGTCGATTGTCGCTTTGTCTATGACAGAAGCAAAATACATGGCAGCAGCGGAGGCGGTGAAGGAAGCTATCTAGTTGAAAGTTTTAGTAGCGGAATTGAGTTTGGTTCAGCTGGAATCAACTCTTAGATGTGATAGTTAGAGTGCGATTCATCTAATGAAAAATCAGAGATTTCATGAGCGCACTAAACACATTGATGTCAGATTTCATTTTCTTCGAGATGATGTTGAAGAGGGAACTATCAAGGTCGTGAAGGTTATCACAGACGATAATGCTGTAGACATATTGACCAAGATAGTCCCGCTCGCTAAGTTTGCACACTGCAAGGACTTGGCGGGTGTGTGCATCAACTGATGCAACTCCGAAGAGAACAATTGTTAGGTGGAAGTGGTATGTTCAACCATGGTTTGATTCTTCTTGTTTCTTACAACGGGATTGCCCAGTAAGCTTAGAAGTTTTGGCCAGAGTTGTTCACGCGCATGCTCGAAACGCAAACCAAGGTGGAGATTGAAAATGTTGGTTTATGTTTAGTCAACAAAGGCATGCCGAAAATGTTGGTTTATGTTTAGTCATCAATGACATACCAATTGGAAGAGTTGGTGGAAAGAGTTGGTATAAATGCTAGGAGGAAGCTTCCTACTTTGATGTCATCCGTGACATCAAGAGGAGTTAGTTTGATGTCACCAATGACATCAAGAGGAGGTCTTTACCTCTATAAACAGATACACTCCTTCATTTATAGAGATCATCCTAAAAATAATACAATACATTATAGTGAGTAGAGAGTTAAGAGAGAAATTCTCTTAAGTATAATTGGAAAATCTCCCATTCCTTTATTAATAATAGAAAGACAATTATTCTCTGGTGGACGTAGGATTATTTTGATCCGAACCACGCTAAATCTTGTGTTCTTTTTTTTACGTTTCTGCTAACATCTAGGAATGAAGATAGTTCGAGAGAGAACAAGTAGAAAGTTGTGGCTATCTCAGGAGAAGTACATTGAACGTGTACTAGAACGCTTCAACATGAAGAATGCTAAGCCAGTGAGCACACCTTTTTCTAGTTATCTAAAGTTGAGCGAGAAAGGGAACATGACTAGAGTTCCTTATTCTTCAGCAGTATAAAGCTTGATGTATGCAATGGTATGTACTAGACCTGATATTGCTCACGCAGTTGGTGTTGTCAGTAGGTTTCTTGAAAATCCCGGAAAAGAACATTGGGAAGCTGTCAAGTGGATACTTAAGTACCTAAGAGGTACCGTAGGAGATTGTTTGTGCTTTGGAGGATTTGATCCCGTCTTGAAGGGTTATACAGATGCAGATATGGCAGGTGACAATGATAACAGAAAATATACTACTGGATATTTGTTTACATTTTCAGGGGGAGCTATATCATGGCAATCGAGATTGCAGAAGTGTGTCGCACTCTCTATAACTGAAGCGGAATACATTGCCGCTACTGAAGTTGAGAAGGAAATGATATGGCTGAAATAGTTCCTTCAAGAGCTTGGCTTGCATCAGAAGGAGTATGTTGTCTATTGTGACAGTCAAAGTGCAATATATTTGAGCAAGAACTCCATGTACCATGCAAGGAACAAAACATATCGATGTGAGATATCATTGGATCCGAGAAAAGGTAGAAAGTGAATCTCTACAAGTCCTGAATATCTCCACAAGGGAGAATCCTGCAGATATGCTGACCAAGGTGGTACTAAGAGACAAGTTCGAATTGTGCAAAGAACTTGTCGGTATGCGCTCAAGCTAGAAATCCGGTGTTACCTCCTTTATGTGAATGGGTCTGGAGGGGGAGATTTGTGGGGTCCATCTCCATAAATCAAGGAAGAAAATTTTCTTCCTTGTTAGCAGCCCATGTTTCCCTTCTGTATTTGTCAAATATGGCAGACGTGCAGAAGAAAAATATCAAGCGTAGTAGGTGAGGTTCTACCTATAAAAAGAGAGCTTCGGCTCTCATTTTTACACACTAATCTCAGAGGAAAAATATATCTGAGAGTTAGAAAAAAAGAGTGAGGTTTCACAGACAGGGTATAAGAAAATAGTCTGTGAGAAAAATAGAGAGTGAGCGATATTGTAGTGAGGTGAGAATATCAAAAGAGGGTTATTTCTTTTGAGTATTGTAGTAGTCTTTGGAGTATTTTACTCGGACCTACAAATTATAAAATTCCTTACTATAGTAATATCGGTTGCTCCTCTCGGGGGCGTGGTTTTTTCCCTTATTAAAAGGGTTTTTCACATAAAAATCTTGGTGTCGGTTTTACTCTTTTATTCTTGTTAATTATCGTATCTCGGTGCTACATTATTATTTCGCTTTTATTACCGTGAATATTATTTCTGTGGGGTTTATTCCCAACACCTTGGCCATCCTCGCAACGTTGTTGTTTTAGGGAAGTAACAGTAACATATTTATTTCAGAAAACAAATATCATTAGAGATTATTTGGAGGACATAAATGAAGTACCCAAGTGTCGTATGTATTGGCCTCGTCAAATTTGGAGTAAATATGTTAACAAACTTGAGGTTTTGTCTTCTTCCTGTTCTATCTTGATCATCTTACAGTTGAGCAGATAAACATTTGTGTCATTTTGAGGTTCACTGTTTTGCGATTGGCATCTTTTTCGATATGTGTCTCAGGACTTGAAGTTCGAAGAGAACTCGGTCAAGGCAGTACAATGTCTCAATGACATGGTCACTAATGCTTTATCACATGCAGAAGATTGTCTGGTTTGCCTATCCACGTTACGTGACCCAGCTATCTTTCGATCCTGTGCTATTCCACAGGTTCGTACTGAAGGTTTTTCCTGATTCTTACGCTTGTATGTTCTACTGTTTAGATTTATCCTCTCCTTCTTGGTATCTGTTAGTTTCTTATTCTTTTATAGATCATGGCTATCGGAACATTGACAATGTGCTACAACAACATTGAAGTCTTTAGAGGTGCTGTAAAAATGAGACGAGGTATGGTATATGATTCCTCAACATGTAACTTGCTGATAAAATTTTTCACTCCAAATCGCTCACATTTAGTGTTCTGTTGACTTATTTAGCCCCTAGAAAATTTTGGCCAGTTTCTGACGTGTTCGATCTTCCTATAATTAAAGTTTTGTCCATAAAATATTCAGAATTCTCTCAACATCATCAAGTTATCATGTGGTTTCTTCAATGTAGGTCTCAGTGCCAAGGTTTTTGACCAAACCAGGACAATGGAAGATGTATATGGTGCTTTTTTCCATTTTTCTTCTACACTGAAATCCAAGGTATGATGCCTATATTTATTCTCTGTGCTAGCCTTTAACTTGATCATCATTCTAAAAATTCAATAACTATTGTTAAAGGATGCCTTAGCTTTTCGCATTCAGTTCCTCAAATTTTGTGTATGTGCACATCTTTCTGCAAGTTTTTGTTATTTTTTATTCCCCTCCCCTTTGGTCCCCTTTAGGGGTGTTCAAAACCGAATCGATACCGAAACTTAATGGCTTATTGGTATAGGGTTAACGGTTTAACGGACGGAGAACGGATTGAATTTTTTTTATTAACGGCTTATCGGTTTAACGGACGGGGAACAGATTGAATTTTTTTTTATTAATGGCTTATCGGTTTGGGGCATGATTATTCAATTTTCTTAACGGATAATCCGTTAACCCGTTAAGAACATCTATATATATATATATATATATATATATATATATATCAAAAACCCTTCCACTTCCAGTACTCTATCTCTAACGTCTAATTCCTAAATACGTATACTACAATCTTTAATACCGTGTGACTGAGAGTTCAATTCTTGAATTCTCCCCAGTTCGTAACTTCCTAGGATGTAGTATAACTATATAGTAATACAAATGACAACTCCATTTTTCTTGCTTGTCCTTTTGTTTGGAATTTTGCACTGCAAAAATCGTTCTTTTCCTCTCTAATTACTTTAATGACCACAATAAATGAAAATCATTGACCAACGTAGATTAAAGTCAATGCTGATGGACTCAAAAAATCAGAAAATACCATGATAAACAAGAATCAATATTTCTAAGATCTAACCTCACAAGGGAGATACAAGTTCAAATGCGTTAATGTAGTCTGCTTTGGGATGTAATGTAGCCTACAATGTGTTCTGCTTTTTCATTCTACAACACATAACGCACTACATCATTCTTATGTAGTCGTTAACAGACATGTATATCTGGATTCAATGTGTAATTTCCTATTCTGAATTTGTATGCTAGGCTGTCAGCAAACAATTAATGCACGCAATGTAGATTGAATTAGGCCGATAAATCGCCCGATAAGAGCTAAACCGATACCGATCCGCTCGATATCTTATCAGGTGGCTAGCGGATTAATACATTTAAAAGCCGATAACCGATAAGTCAAACCGTTAAGAATAAATAACTGTCCAATCCGCCCGATAAACAGCCCTAGTCCCCTTTGTTGGAGCTATTGCTCCTTTGATGACCCGAACCCACGACCCTGAGGTTGTAGGTGGGGGTGTCGATTGCTGACCGAATGAGCAACCCCTCTTGTCTTTCTGCAAGTATTGATTTTCATGTTTTGCTTATCACTCATGTAAAAGCAGACCTCGTACCGCATGGAAATGTTTGCCTAATAAGATTTCAATCACCTTGTAGAATTGGTCTCCGCCACAATATATTCTCTATCGTACATTGTCCCTGCAATAGCTCTCTGCAATAGTTTCCTGTTTAACATCAGTCATGTTTTGTTTAAAGTTTGACTTAAATATGTTGATTGATCCCTTTCAGTTACTATCAAACTGTTTAAAACATTCACTTTTGATTATTAGTATGAATTTGAATCTAGTTCTTATTTCTAGGGACGGATTTACATGGTGGCAAACAGTGTCACGGGACACCGCTTTATTAAATTTTTTTACTATTTATATATATAAAAATAATATGTAAAACAGAAATACAAAATAAAATTATTAAAAATGACACCACTCGTAACAAAAAATCTTAGTAGTCTAGTGGTTGTTAGCTTCAAGTATTAAGTGAGACGTTTTGGGTTCAAACTCCCTTGGCTCCACAAAATATTTTTTGACTGGTGCTTTCTAATGAAACACAATACAAATAGAAATTTTGAGATGTGTGAGCAGGGGCGGATGAAGCCTTTCGGCTATATATATATGTGTGTTCGCGCGTAAAAATCTATTAAAATCTTAACAAAATATTAGATTAGAATCCATAATTTTAATGGTATAATTAGTTCAGTACAAAATTGAACCCATTAAGTTTCAGTACTGGATGTGAGGTGATTACTTTAATTTTTTCAGGTTGACAATAACGATCCAAATGCGACAAATACTTTGAAGCGGATTGAATCAATCATGAAAACTTGCTCTGGAACCTTGTCTAAAAGGTTTTCCAATTATATTCTAGTTGTTTATTATGGTTTTTTTTCCTGGAATTTTGGTCTGCTTCATCTATCTAACCACTAAAATAACTTATCTTACCAGGAACAAGCCTAACTACATACCAACTATGGTAAGTTTTCTGCTAATAATTTTGCACACTTTGATGACTAACTCATCTTTCTGCTATTGAAATTTTTTAATTCCTTGAATACTTTGTGCAGATTATTGTCTTTTTCGTCGTAGTGGCTATTCTTCTTGCTTACCTGTCTGCAAAAAGGCCATAAACCAATGGTACGGATTGGGCGAATGACTATTTTATTTGACCAAATGAAGAATTGCATAAAAGTTTTTTTGTATTTTGATTTTGATGCATGCATGCCACTCTCATGTGGTTCAAATCTGAATGTTAGTTTTCCCTGTCTTATGTTTTTGGCTGCAGCTTTGGGTGGTCATAGTTAGGGCAAACTCGAAATTCAAACCGGAATTCGATTTTTTTGGATTTTTGATTTGAATTTTCGGATTACAAATTGTATTTTGGATGTAATTTTTAAATTTTTTGAATTTCGGATGGAATATTGGATTTGGTACTTTGGATTTTTGTATATCCGAAAATTCAAAATTTTTATATTTTATATTTAGTCCATTATCAATATATCAATAGTAATAAGTTCAATAACCTACCTATTAGATATTATCTCATATATTCAATATTAATTACTAAGTTACTGTAGAAAATTTCTAATATGGATATGATTTACTATGGCTACTTCTTATTGGCAATATTAATGCTTCTGTTGCATTTCCTAGATACTACTTTTATTGATTAAATACTTTATTTGTATGATTGCGGTGAGAATAAAAAACTTTTTATGCAATTTAACAGGAGTAATTCATTTGGATATTTGTTTTCATAAAAAGAAGAAACATCTCAACTTATAAGCTCAAAAATCGAAAATTCAAAATATCCAAACCGGTTAATCCGAAATCGAACTTAAAAAATCCGATCCAATTCAAGCTTATTTGAATTATTATTTTTTCAATCCGAAAATCGAAAGTCCAAACCATAATTTTCATATTCAGTCCGAACTATCCGAACGGCCCCTAGTTGCAGCTTTGATGCCATCTTTGCAGTGACCTGGGCACTAGGACTTTACTACCATGAGGTTTTCTCAAAGTTCATGCAATTGCAAGGCTGATACTGAGAGCAAAGAAATTAAAAACGTCCAACCAAAGAAGACTCCAATATATATATTAAATCTTTGTGCATGGTAGAGATGAAATATTATATTATGGTGTCGATTAGGTTGGAGCAAATTTATACGGGTCATGGTAACTCAATAAACATGTCTAGTCTTCATCAAATTTATCCAAAATTTAATCCGTTCAAGTTGATTTGGACCACATTCCAATTAGCATGAGTTATTACTAACTTTTTGTCTGGGACTTTTACGTATATTAAACTTATTTACCCGGTTCATCTAAGTTTTTTTGTATATTTACAAAAAGTAACTAAAGTTTTTATAAAATATATACAAATCCAGTCAAAATCTAAAATTTATCTACTACTTAGACACAAAAACTTTGTACAGAATCTACGTAACGATCCAACCAGTCATTTTGAGCATTTGCATTTTATTCGATGGTTTGAGATCGTGAGTAGCTTCATATGATATATTAAGACTTGCATGTATCGCTGATTTTGGTTTTCGAATTGTTCGGGATTGGTTTGGAAGAATGATTCTTAACTAGGAAGCTTTACGTTAGAAGAGTTGACAAGTTTGACTTTTACGTATTTGACCTCAGATCGGAGTTTTGATGGTTTCTTTAGGTCCGGATAGTGAATTTGGATCTTGGCGTATACCCGAATTTGCATTTGGATATTTCCAAAAGGTTTTGGCTTTATTTGGCGAAAGTTGTCAATTTGAAGGTTTGGGAAGTTTATAGGTTTGACTGGGAGTTGACTTTGATGTTATGAGGTTTGGATTGTGGTTCATGGAGTTAGAATATGTTCGTTATGTCATTTGGAACTTGTGTGCAAAATTTAAGGTTATTCCAAACATTTATCTCCACCTTTTAACAATATTTATTATGCATCTTTTAAAACTATTACACAAAAAATAAGGACAAATTATTTGATAATTTACATCAATTACTAGCAATATTATTATTTTTGCATTCATGATATTCTCATTTTCTTTTTAAAATTTTATATTATTAGATATTTATAATTTCTCACTTTCCTATTTCAATTTGTCTTATTATCTTAGTTCAATTTATTTTACGTACTTAGCTATCTGTTCACTTCCCATGTATGTGAATACGTCAAAATGAATCACTTAAATCATTCAAAGAGAAAGTTAATTAACAAGAACAAATAAATCACTTGCCAATAGAACTTACCAAACTTCAACATGGACCAAACAAGCAAATAGGCGGAAAATGGAAGCCCGTTTGACTAGCCCGTTTGGTAGTTAAAATAAGTTCTTCTAAAAATAGCACGTCCAGCCAGTTTTCGGACTAATAATTAAAAAATAGCCAGTATTTACAAAGTCAATAAAAAATAGTCACTATTTTGCTGCAACATAGAAAGTTCCAGCATAATATAGTGGAGATTGGTGCACCTGTGTATGAACTCCCAACATATTATGCTGAAACTCAAACACGTGGAAAGTTCCAGCATAATATACTGGAGATTGGAGCACCTGTGTATGAACTTCTAGCATATTATGCTGGACCGATATAATATAGTGGAACTCCAGTATATTATGCTGGAAGTCCAGTATATTATACTGGAATTTCAGTATAATATATTGGAGTTCTAATATAATATACTGGAATTACAATATATTATACTGGAATATTTTTCGAATTTAGAACAATATTTTTGTTCAGATTTATCTTTACATAAAAAATAGCTAAATTTCGATTACTTTTGAAATTGTGGCTATTTTTCAATTATCACTTGTAAATGTGGCTATTTTTGAATTTCCCCCCCTTTTTCCACCGAGGTTAATAGCCTGTTTGGCCAAGGACACTTTTTTTTCCCTAACTTGAGGTGTTTGGCCAAGTTTATTTGGGAAAAAAGTGCTTTTGAGAAGAAGCAGAAGCAGTTTCAGAGAAGTAGAAAAAAGTAGCTTCTTTCCAAAAGTAGAAGTAAAAGCAGTTTTGGTTTTTCTTCTTACCTAAAATACCCTTAACAAATTATAGTATATACCAAAATAACTCTTAAACTTAATACTTAGGATATTAATTTATAATTATTTCTTCTTATTTTTAGGAAAACTTTCTAATATATATTGACTTTATGGGTGAATGCTTTTATATTTGTTGAAGGAATTTTAATACATTTAACTTATATTAAAAGAATTAAGTTCTTTTTAATTGTATTTTTATATTTTACTTAAACAAAATAATTTTTTTAATTATTACATGTAATAACAAAATTTTGAGATTATTTATTTACTTATAATATTAATTATTAAGTAAATCTATTCATGCCCTCATTCGTAATTTGACACTTAAAAGCTCTTTCTAAAAAGTTTGGCCAAACACAAATTATTTCTCAAAAGTGCTTTTTAGAGTGGTTATCCAACCACAAATTGATTCTCTCCAAAAGTACTTTTTTCAAAAACACTTTTAAAAAAAATACTTATCAAAATAAGCTGATTTATCCCGCTTGGCCAAACACGCAATAAAACATCTAACGAACTAAAAATTCGAAATTTGAAATCTGATTAAGCTGCTACGTGTCCAGCATTAATTATTTTCCCTAATTTCCGTAGTTTTGAATAAAATTTCAGATCTGAAAATTTAATTTTAAACTTTTCTTAAATTACCGCCCAAACTCCAGTTTGAAAATTTGCCCAGACGCCTCTCTCTCTAAGCTCTCTTTCTTCACCAAACCTAAACCCCACTCCACTTCCCTTCTCCAAGAACCCCTCAATATACCCATAAGATTGTAAAGGTAATCCTCTAACCGGTAAAAATGGCAGGTGGCCGGAAAACCCCCCATTTCCGGTTCATTTCGATTTTGCTTATCCATCTAACAATAACTTTTTTCTGTTTGTTTCAACTAAATGGTCATCAAAACTAACATTTTCTTGGGTTTTGTGTGCAGATTTCGTAAAAATGACGGAGGCAAGAGATAGAAGATCAAGCACGGAGGATCTAATGGACATCTATAGTCGTCGACGGAGGACAACTGTAAGGAATGAAAGAGGTGGCATTGTGATTTTTCAGGATGAACAAGAGGATGCGTCAGCTACTAGACCAATTTTCCGGCCAGGTACTACGGCGGCGAGGGTGGGTTTGGGTGGTGGTGGTAGAGGTGGTATTGGGAGAAGAGGTAATTTTGGGACGCCAAGACGGAACTCGCATAGAACGCCGGCTAGGGTGATTGGTCGAGAGAACATTTCGCCGTCAGGCCGGGGACGAGGGCGAGGACAGCAAAGTGTGCTTCCTTCTTGGTATCCAAGAACTCCTCTTCGTGATATCACTTCCATTGTCAGGGTAATGTCTTCTTTTCACTTCTCAAAGCTTATTGAATAGCTGGTTCATGATTTACTGCTTTGCTAGCTAATCCTTGGCTAGATGATATGTTTATTGCATTGCCTTTTTGTACTTTATTTTTATTGTGAAATCTTGTTACATTTGTGTTTGGATGTAAAGTTGAGATTGGTTATTGTAGTATGGATGTAAGGTTGTAGAAAGAGTAATTTGATGACGTGTCCGAGAGTCAATATAGGCTTGAGAGTTTAACATTTTCATTTTTGCTTTATGATTTAGCTACTTGGTCACTAATGAAACTTCCGATTTGTATGCAACAATGTTACATTATTTCCTTTTAGTTCTTTATTCGTTGTGAATTCTTTTTATTTTTGTGTTTGGAAGTAAATTGAGATTGGTATTGGAGTGTAGATGATGTATCTAAGGGTAAAAGGTTGTAGAACTAGTAATTTTATGGCATATTCGATTGTAAATTGAGACTTGTGAATTTAACATTTGTAGTTCCTTTCTTTGCTTTCAATTTTATGGTCATAAATGCAACTTTCAATTTGTGTACGCAAATGTTTAGATGGGATCAGTCTGATGAAATATATCATGATAATGTGCTTGTAGTTAACAAGTGGAAATTGTACCTCAGGCTAGATAACTAATGGTCATAATTTTTGTCTTTAATTTGTATTCCCAATTTGAACTGGAGTCTCTGGATCTGCCCTCTTGATTAATTGAACTCATGTTCTTGTTACAGTTCAGTTACGGATTGTTGTTCAACTTGTCAGCAATACATCTTAACAAGTACCAAACAATGTTGGTAGCTGCCTACTGATTTCAACTTTCCTATAATGATTTTGCAATGAGAATACAAATATAAAGAGTCCAGTTAAATCTATATGCCTTGTGGCTTAATGCTGGAATGCAAGTCGATTATTAAACTTTCGTCTAGGGTAAAAGGTTGATGAATAAATAATTTATTGGCCAATTTGGAAGTAAATTAGTAAACGGAGATTTGTGAATTTAACATTTGGTTCATTGTTTTGCTCTGTGATTGAGCTTTGGCAATACATTGGTTGCAATGGTACGTCTCAATTTGTCATAATAATGAGTCTGTAATTAACAAGTGGAAGTGGTACTTTTATCTAGATAATTTATGTCATAAATCAAGTTTTAATAGTATTTCTTTTTCCCAATTTAAATTGGATTGTCTGGATATTCCTTCTTAATGGAGCTCATGTTCTTGTTACAGTTCAGTTTATGGTTTGTTTCTCCAATACATCTTAACAAGAAAGTACTGAAGAATGTTGGTAGTTGTCTAATGCTTTCAAGTTTCAACTTTCAAGTTTTCATATACTGACTTTGCAATACAAAGAGTCCCGTGAAGTTTTTTGCATCTCTAGTGAAAGGTCTGTTGCGCCGTGTGGCTTAATACTCTGAAATGCCAGTCGAGTCTTATATTTTACTGCACTTACTAGGTGCTCAACTCGAGCAAACTGGTTGTCGCTTTCCCCAATATCATTGGGATTGTGAGGTCTCTTGTGAACTGGATGAATCTGATTGTTGTAAGATTCTCTATATAGGCTATTGAAAGAAGAAGAGCTCGCTTTGGAGAGAGCCAAGGCCAACAACTTGAGAGTCCAATACCACAGAACCAGACTGTTCTTGATCCTTCTGAATCTACATCAGGTGCTCAACTTGAGCACGATAATTCATTTATGACTCCACATCCTACAATTAGAAGCGGGTTTTATCCCAAATCTGTAGGTAAAGTGCCAAAGATATTGCTCGATATCACACATCAGAACGACTCAGGAGACTTAGATTGCCTCACACCACAAAGAAAGCTGCTAAACTCAATTGACAAAGTTGAGAAAGCAGTGATGGAAGAATTGCATAAGTTGAAGAGGACTCCCTCTGCTAAGAAACAAGAGAGGGAAAAAAGAGTTAGGACTTTAATGTCCATGCGCTGATTCACCAATTGATATCAGCAGCTCAATCAAGGTTGAGGCACAAAGGGTTCTTAAATTTGGAGGAAAGGAGAAGAGAACAACTGAGCTATGTGGAGTTGTTGATCATCTTCTGATGATCAAGCTCTCAGTTGAACTACGACACACTTTGATATCTTTCCAATCCTTATGGTATACTACAGTTAGAATATAATCCATTTCTAGAATAATAGTGCTTCACATCTTGCTGAAGTTTTGGAAGTTTTGTAGTTTTATCTCTATCATTCTTTGATGGTTTTAGGTGTTTGAACATTGTACAAAGTGCCTGACATTTGTTCCATACTTGACAATTCTTGTTACCTTTTACCTTTTATGACAGTTGTTTTTATTTTTTACCTTTTGTTTCAACTGAGCACGGAGTTTAAGAAAAAATGAACATTTTTGGAATTGGTGGTCTTAAACAAGTTAAAAAAGGGTCAGAGTATTTGTGTGGTTATAAAAGCTTCTCATTAAGGGTAGAATTGTAAGTTTAAGGTAAATTATTTTCAAATTTAAAATGACATCATTCTTTTTACAACGGATCAATAAGGAAATAGGTTCACATAAATTAAAACGGAGGGAATATCATTTATTCTATGGGTGGTAGCTCCACCTTGAAATGTCTGCGGAATCTCTCAATTAATAAAAATAGAGGACAGGAAAAGATGCTGTTTGTCATGAAAATTTAATATGGAATCTCTCCATTAAATAATTAAATTTCCATGTCATGGTATCCGCACTAACTGTGTACCACTTTCTACCTTTCCTAAGATTAATTGGTTGATTATATAAGGGAAAAAGTCCGAATTTGTTCCTCTAAATATAGTATATAGTTTATACTTGTCCCCTATCATACTTTTCGTCCAAATCTATTCCTATTGTCTTAGCCCTAATGTCCCTCAACGGTGGCACCTAATCCCTCTAATATTTCCTCTTAAAATATTCTCATCTTTTTCTCCCTCTCTTAAGTCTTAACTCACAGACCTACACACTCCAAAACCTCAAAGTCAAAGCTGGTCCCCGTGCAAGATAGTTTCGAACACACTTTGCAAAATTAGAATCATATATCTCCATCCCTATGTAAAGAAACATGTGCCAACAAAAATACATCTTAGAGAAATATACGTACAACCACCATCGATAGAAATATACGTATATACCACCTGATCACGCCCAAGTATATCCTCTAAATAGGATTCTGCGGACGTTGCAATTAAAATCCGAGTATTACGCCCAGTATCGAATCTACAAAGAGTCAACCTAACAACTGCTACCTTTAGACCCACTCAATTCTTTAGAACCAGCTTCCAAATACTTTTGAATCACTGTTG